>JAZGTK010007377.1:0-19467 GCA_036877625.1 Ambastaia sidthimunki | reverse complement strand
AATATGACATCTCCTCCTCCCATTCCGAATGGAAATGGTAGTTTTCGGTTTCTTACTTGGTCTAGCTCCCCCGCTCATTTTTAGACCCTTTCTTTAGTAGAAATGAATGGGAAGCCACTAACTGGGTAATTAGTTCGTTGGAGTTTCCCGTATGTTAGAAAAATGACAATTCAGACTGGCTGTCCTGTACATCAATCAAGTAACAAACGTCATCGTGATGATAGATGATAGGCTAACAGCTATTTTTTAAGGCCATGCGATCTACGCACACTACCTATGAGATTGACCAGTTGATCGCGATTGACATATTGGGCACCACTTCTCAACACCTATGAGATATTAGTTTTAACTTTGAGTTTTCTTTTTTCTGCTAAACAGAATAAGAGTTATATAAAATAATTTCTTGGCTCTTACCAACTTTATAATGGAAGTTAATGAGACAGAGATTTTTGATATGTTTGTGTAAGAAAGCTAACTAGGGCCCAACTTGCAGGGTTAGCATGTCTTTTTGCCCGACTTCTGTCCCACAAAGCCAGGTCTGCTGCTATATGCAGTTTGTGCACAGACAGACTGTGTCAAAGACAGACTTTGAGAGGGATCTCTGATTCTGTATGATGACTATCTCTTCTGAAAGAAAAAGATCATAGTATGCCTTGAGCCAGAGCAATTTTTTTTGTTTTGGGTGAACTACTCTGTTAAGTAAATAATGTACTAATTGCAGAAGCCTTTATAATACAGTTGCCCTCTTGTTGCTTCCACTTCATATGTTGAAGAAGCTAACATATTTATAATTGTTTGTATATGATGCACTTCGTAAAAACTACCCCAAGTTTCGAATTAATTCTTGTAAAATTATCAAAATATACCAATTTAGAGTATTTCCAAAAAAATCCCATGTTTGCAACCCTCGCCACCTGTGATCTTACCCGTGGAACCCTGTTTTCCTGTACAGTCCAGTTCCTCTGGGCAGTGTGGTTTTAATCCACAGCGCTCTGGATCGAAAAGAGGGCAGAAAAACCTTTGTGACTTGCAAAGTAACCAGCAGTGATGAGTCCAAACTTCACACTGAAGCCACCGGTAGAGCGCACACGCACACACACACACACACACACACTGGCATATGTGGTTTACAGGGACTCTATAGACAGAATGATTTATATATTGAGCTAATAAAATTTTTTTATCCTCTAACCCCACCTCTAAACCTAACTCTCACAGAAAACTATTGGCATCATTTAATTAAAATGAAAACACCGTTTAGTACATTTTTTAAAGCCATTTGGTTTCTGAGGACACAGGAAGTGTCCCTGTAAACCGTGTTTATATCTTTATACACATTTTATATGTATTACACATTTGTGGATTATTTACATTTGTGTCCTTGTAAATCACATATACCAGATACTCACACACAGTTTGATCTTAGTCAACATGCCATAATCTCCATATGTGTTATCATATGCTGTATTGTAACAGCTGATATCTGTTTTTTTTAACTCAAACTCCTTCAGTAATTTGCTTTACATGACTGATTTGCTCGTTGCTCATCATTTTATACATGTTCTATCTTACAGACATATACACACACTTTTGTGGAAATGCATAACAAATACACCACTCTGATCTTATAAACATCTAATTGGTCTTATTTTATATACTCTTTTTCCCTGTTTCTCTCCTTGCAGCTCTTTTTGTATCAATAAATGTGGGTCATTTATTTGGAGCACGAAGCTAAAGGCAACCTAGAATGCACCACAGGGCTGTGTGTGTGTGTGCATATCTATATATATACACACACACACACTGTGTGCAGTGACCAACTGATGTAGCTGATATTTTCTGCTCTGTGAATGAGGTCTCGGGTGATGCACACATGTAAGAGAATACCTCATGTATTCACATATAACCAGCTGCCTAATTTAATTATTATAAAAAAAGTTATATTATTCTTATACATTTATTAGAATTTAATAAATGTTTTTAATCACACTTTACTGATTACTGAACATTGGTTTCTGTAGTATTAAGTTTTGCTAAATGAATAATTCTGTTCCATATTTTTATAATAACAATAATATAATACAAATTGTGTTCAAGAGGAAGTTACATATTTTATTATAAATGACAAGGTGTATAAATGACATCAGTATTCTATTGAGATTAATATGTAATAAAAAATGTATAAATACCTGCGTTCTTTGCCATAAAATCCACAAATCTTGAATTGTGTTGCTGTGTTTGCTTCAAAAAGTTTTTTTTCAACCTTTTAGCCCATTTTTTAGGTTAATTTCTCAAAATTAGAGAAATAAACAAACAGCTTTCATATCAGTCAGTCGCCCTCAATATTTTAAATGCTTTAAACAAAGGTTTAAATCAATATTGTTTAAGCATCACACCACATGTTTCATGAAGCAGACAGTTTTTAAATAAGTATTTTAACACAGTTAAATTGAATTACTTAGGACAGATGTTAATATCAGTAAGCCCTATATACCATAGAGGACAAAACATTTTTTCAAATTTACTTATGCTTACATGTCTGTTCTTCCACATTCACATATGTTTAAATAGAAATGGATGGATTAGAGTCTATTGTGACAGCACTTGGTTCTCTTGTGTGTTTGACTGTAGTGTCCTGCCTCATTTCAATAGGTATAAGGGCAATAAAGGCTGACCAACACCCACCAATACAGGGTGGGCATTTCATTTCTCATATTTTAATGAACATACCATTTTGTTAGCATTCAAAACCTTAGAGTCCCCAAAATGTTTCTGAGATCTGCTAAGTTGCAAAGTTCAGAAGTAAAAATGAATGTAATGTTAGCCTAGTACTCTAGTAACCAATTCTGATTACGTTTATAATGTCTACGTAATCATTATAAACGTAATCAGTTTAAAATTGAAAAATGTAGATCGTGAAAAATGTTTACTTCACAATCATATAATGTACTTTGTATATCAGTTTGAAGGAACAAATGCTATTTACTGTTTAGTTTTTACTGATAACGATAACAAGTATAGTTTTCCATTCATCATGTTCAACCTAAAGCGAACGTTCCAATATTCTGTTCTGTGCTTATTCAGAGAACCAAAACCTAATGTTGATAAAAAAAAATATATGTTCCAGGAAACAGAACCTGCTACTGTACCTCTGCTATTCAAGCCCACAGAAGTCGCAGGGCCACCAATCACAGGAGACTTATTACCAGTCATCAGTTTTTAAACTCTGCCTCAGGGTCATTGCTAAATTTTTACGTGGCTTGTAACACTATATACATTTAAAATGCTTCTATCTGTCACACTGCCATCTTGCCAGATATCAGTGTTTTAAAATGGTATAATGGAACAGCCTTATTTGCTGAAATTACATGTCTTGGCCAATTGATAACGCACCTCGAAACCAAAAGAGAAAGACTATTAATAGAGCAATAAAACAAGAGCCAGCGACAAGCAATTATAGGATGTTGTTTGTTAGTAATAGCTGTTGATATACTTCAGATGAGATTTGTGATGAGATCTCATCACTCTCAACATTCTAGATACATTTGCACACCCAGAAATGTATTACAAATGCTATCATTTGTGTTAAACAGTTTATAGACTTTTTCTGCCTTTAACTGTTTATTTTTCTCACAATTTCTCTCTCCCCCCTTTCTCTTCCTGCAGTTCTATCTGTGTCAATAGGTTATTTATTTGGAGCATGAGGCTAAAAGCAGCCCAGAATTCACCACAGGGCTGTGTGCATATCTGTTTACTCATAGTCAAAAAGCAGGTGTGTGTGTGTTAAGTGACCAACTGATGTAGCTGATATTTTCCTCCGCTTTGCATGAGATGCACATTTGAAAGAGATAAACAGAACTGTGGTCCCACTTATTTATACATGTATAACTGGCTGCTTTATAATGTAGTTGGTGTTCTTAGTTATTATAATATTGTTATATATAATAATAACATGTCATCATATTAGACACAGAAAACTTGTCAATGTAAATAGTCGACAGATCTTTACTTTTAAAAGAGACAGACACCTGCAGAACCTCCACTGGCCAGCTATTCTGTCTCTGTAAGGTTTATTCATGCCTGTTCGATTCTATAAACAGACTAACCTTGTTAATCTGAATGTAATATTTTTACTCCTGTGTCGAAACTTAACTGTCAAGTAGTTCTGGTCTGGTTGATCATTTTTTCTTATTAAAAGATCTTTTTTGATTAATTTTGTTAAAATGTCCACCACATTTCTTTCAGATGTAAATTTAAATTACAATGCATGTTTCCTGCCACACTTCAAGTTCCACTAAATGAATTTTTAATAGAATTTTAAAATTATTCTCAGTTCAGATTAACATACAATCAGGATGAAATTATATTGCATTGTACACTATACCTCGTTATTTTTATTTTGAGAAAAAAAACAAACAAACAAAATGCTCGTTAAAATGTTGCTGTGCTAATAAACTATTTGTAAGAGGGTTTTTTTTTAGCAAAGCAATGAAGCGTTTGATTTTTTTCACACGCAATATCGCTTTTGTCCAGAAGATGACACTGTGGTCGTCCTCCACTCGGACCTATAATAAATCAACCCAGAGATTCGCGGTTAGTACATTATAATGTACTGTGTGGGCTTATACTTCAGCTGATGCAGGCCAACGCTTGACTTTTCACAAGAACTATGAAAGAGCAAGGCACAGAATTTGAATATGTTCCATTTGTTTCAGACAGGACATGAAGGACCTAGAAGGACCACCTGTGTGAGCAAAGGTTTCATACATGTGATATAAAAAAAAGAGACAATCAAAATGTTTCAAATATTATATTTTAGTGCTTTGAGGTCTTGAGATGAGCATCAAGAATTATGAATGCCACAGTTTCAAGACACAATGAACCCTACATCTCATTTGTGAAAGAAGGGGGAGTCCCATGCCATGTCTTATAACAGGAAGTGATGTCAGACAGTTTTCCTGTGTTGAAGTTATGTACATGAGGTGCCATAGTAACTATGATTGACACATGACAGGCTATGTTTAGGACCTTATAACTGCCAATCTTTATTATTATTAACCAACTCATAGACAACTTCAAAACGCTCAAAAATAATTATCATGATTTCTGTAATAGTTTGAATGGTTGTAGAGATTGTTTTCCTGTACTGTCCAATGCTGTCCTGCACAGTCCTGTACAATGCTTCGGATCAAACAGAGGGCAGATAAACTTTTATCAAGGTGTCTAAACTCCACATTGAAGTCTCAGGTAGAGTTTACACACACACACACACACACACACACACACACACACAGTTCATGTGTAGTACTTATTTGTACATTATGATGCAAATCATACTTTTGCTCACACCCATGTAGACTCTCACATTAATCTCGCTTATGCGCACAGATACCACACAGCTGATACATACCAGTCAGGCATGTATCAGCCTCTATGGCCATTATTTTGTCACATTGCCAAACCATAATATATTCCCAAAGTTTTTTGTTGTCATTTTCATCACTTCAACATATTGTGTTCTACATTTTGGACACACCTACACACTTTATTTGCAGAAATGCATTACAAATGCTATAATTTGTGTTAAACGAAAATGTATGGATTTTTTCTGCCTTTAACTGTTTATTTTTCTCACAATCTCTCTCTCCCCCTCTTTCTCTTCCTGCAGTTCTATCTGTGTCAATAGGTTATTTATTTGGAGCATGAGGCTAAAAGCAGCTCAGAATCCACCACAGGGCTGTGTGAATGTGTGCATATCTGTTTACTCATAGTCAAAAAGCAGGTGTGTGTGTGTTTAGTGACCAACTGATGTAGCTGATAATTGCTTCCGCTCTGCATAAAATGCACATATGTTAGAGATAAACAGAAGCCACTCATTCATTCGTATAAAACCAACTGTTTCATGTTTTATAATATAGCGATTTTACCCCACTATATGACAGATAGCACTGCGATTCGTTTCCTAAGTTTTTACAACTGTCTCTTTAACAGTCCTGGGCTCTGATATCAGCATACAATAATCTTTACTATAATCAACCTTTTAATGTAAATTAATTTATATGGTCTTTATATTTAGAATATGATGCTTTTAAAAAAAAATTCTGCAGTATTAAAATCATTACTTCAAAAACATCTGCCATTGGGCTGCTCAATGCATCTTTATGCATATACACTGATGGGTATATGAGGGCTGGGGCACACCATTACAGACCTGTCCGGCATGATGAGATTATGGTCTGGCTGTCTTTTCAAAAAGAATACATAAGGTTGTCACCTCCTGTGTGATGTGTTCAGATGTCTATGCTGTGAACTTCCCAAGCAAGTAAGCAAGCATCCACTATATTCATATATTATGTGTGTGCAAAAAAATATTTGGTTCCACTTTGCTGCATATTCCAGTAAAGACAACTGACTGACACCACATTGTTACGGTAATGACAGACACATTGTCCACATCAGAAGAGTGTACATTCATATGTAGAGACTTTGAACTCAGCATGTCTGTGTAAATACTGTCATATGGTGCTAACTGAAATCATATCAGCCAAGCTCTATAACCACTCTGGAGCATCAACAGCTATACATACATAATCCTGTAGTTTTATAAGCCCTGGAATCAGTATACATGAATCTTCAGCAAATTAGTAGCTCATTGTCTCCATGCTCAAAAAGTGAAAGTTATGTATGTAGGACACAGTCCGGTGGTCTGTGTTTGTGCGTGTGGGGGGTGGGGGGCCTTATGGGGGTTCTAACTATATTCTCTGGTCAAGTTGGCTTTGCGTGATGGCTTCTGTGGAAACACTAAAGCGAAGCTCCGGGGAGACTTTTTTCCAGGCGTGGCGTTAACGTTTAAACCCCTAGTGCTTCAAAACCACTGTTTTTTTTTTACATTTATTTACAATCAGCTATAACTATTAATTAATTTACTAACAAAACAAATACCTTATTTCAGCATATATTTATTTGTTAAAGTTTATAACATAAGAAAATGATGTGGTCCAAATGAAAACCTTTTTCTGTTTTAAATGTTTTTCTGTTTTTATGACTAATATTTTAATATGAATAAAGTAGAAAAAACTATTTTGTAATGAAACATGAGGTCCTAAAATGAAAAAGTGGTAAAAGAGTAAAAGTGGATACAAGTGAAAAGATCACGGCTTGAGTAAAAGCCACGAATATTTATTTGTTAATTACCATGGAAACGGTTAAATACATTCAGTGCGATGTAGTACATTTAGTGACACGCTGACAGTCGCTTATGTTATCCAGTGCAGAATTCACATTACATAACACGCCACTGAAAGATTACTGACCTCCCAGCCTACTGTCCCCAACCAACTCCCTTCCCTGTTTATAAAATTTTTTAATTTTATAGTTACATTAAACTATTAGTTTATTAGACTACTTGATTTTTTTGTTATAATTTGGAACGTAAATTACACAGCTATCAGCAAACATATATATTATATAATATATAAGGGCTGGATATATATATATATATATATATATATATATATATATTGCAGTACCCCGGACTCTCTCGGTATAATCATTACTCTCGCGCTTTCCCGCGTCTATTACATAATGATTGATGACATAACACTGTACTGGCTCGGGACAGCTCGAGCGCAGCGCGCGCGCCAGAGGCCACTCGGTCAATGTTTCCAACAAGTGCACGTTTTTTTTCTTTCTCTCTCTCCGCGACCGGTCAACGAGTTTTGTTTCCCTTTGAAATGACAGCAACTCGTTGTAGTTGCATTTAAGGGACTGCAGAAGCGAAGCGGACGAGCGCATAGACATAAACTTCATTTGTTTATTGACCAAACGCACCAACTTTTAAGGAATTATTAAAAAGATGGCGATACGCTTGTTAAAACGTCTGCGTCGTCCCAGTCGTTAAACTTAGGTGTTTCAGTTCTTTCTTTAGATTTCTTTATTTTTCAGATAGAAATTTTGTTATTTGTTATGTTATTGCTGATATAAACACAGCATTAATCATATAAAAGTAGAGCGTCTGTTAGCGCAGAGTTTGGGCAGGAAAGTAATGGAAATTGACGAACCCGAATCACCGGACGCAAGCCATGCCACCACTCTGAGCAAAGAAGGTAAGGGTGTCATTCATTACCCATCACATACCTCAATGTTGCATTAGTGGAAAATGTCAGTGTGTGTGTGTGAGAGAGAGAGAGGGAGAGCGAGACAGAGAGAGAGAGAGGGAGAGTGTGTGTGTTTGTGTCAGTGACTTGAAAATGAAACATTGAACAAACCTGCACACACATACAGTGATAGATATTTGAGCAGTGGCACCCTAAAAATACACCCCTAATGTGACAGAAGTGCCCATGTGTGCCAGCACTTCCACACTAATGCCATGAGAGCTACAAACCTCAGCCCTTGTTGACTTCTCCCTCTGATCCACCACTAAGCAGCGTGCATTCAAGTGTTGACAATCTATGTCTGTTAAATATTGTGTATCGCCACTTAGACAATAAATCACTTTTAATGTCTGTAATATGGCATTCTAAACCTTTGCTCTGTGTCAAAGTTTACACTTTGTGCTAACTTTGTAATTTAAAATGAGTGTACTTTAAAATGAGAGGGAAATAATAGATTGACAAGAATGGTATACAAGTTCCTAATCCAGTCCTGAACCAAAAAGAAACATTGACTCTAAATGTGATTACAATCTGGTTGGTTGAGAGAAATGTTCCAGAACGAGCAATGATGTTTTTCCAGGAACTCATCAAAATACTATTTTATGATGATTGTAATTGTGTGTGAAAATGAGTAGTTGACAAATGATCAGGACATGAAGCTTTTCTTCCCAACGCCAGAACTTTAACTTTAAACCTAATGGTCTAAACTTTATACCTATATGTAAGTGGAAGTGTATAGGTGCTGTAACTGGTTACTATTCTTTAAAGTTAACCACCATTTTGTATCTCTTTTTTGCAGTAAAATAATTCTGTGGCGTAACAAATACTATGTAGTCTCTCAAGAGTCACAAATGCATGTATAATAATACATATGAATATAATAGTATACTTTAGTTATTAAAACCAAAGCATCTTAAGGGATGTCTTATTAGAATCTTGTGTAACCCAGTCTGGGCTTTTAGGGCCCTGTTCAGCTGAGTATTGTTTTAATTGGAAACTGGTGTATTAGGTTATCTGAAGTTGAACCTTTGACTTTTCACTATTTCGAAATTCTCTTGCAGAGATCAGTTTGTTCAGTGACCGTATTCTGTGTACACTGAAAGTTAACGCAGCAGTAACTATGATAGGGTGTTAATCATTAACCATATAAATTTAGTACGAATTCAGGTAACAGTGTGTATCCAGGGAAGTGATATTGGTTGAAATGTTAATATATTGCCTTCAATTTTATTTAAATTACACAAAATTGTTTAAAGTAATATCAGTCATTTTTAGCTACTTTTGTTGTTACGTGTAATTGTATTATTCAGAGCATTATTATGTGCATTATTCATTATCCTAAATAGAATAAAAGATTGTCACACCTCTTCATATATTGTATTTTGCAAAATTTGTAATATCAGTGTTTGTAACACAGAAAGTAGATTAGCTTTACACATTTTTGTGTCATGAAAATGCATGAGTCCACAGCTCCCTATAACAGAAAAAGCTGCATCATGAAAATGAAGATTGTATTTATTTTACTGCTAATAATATTTTTAATCTGGCTTGGCATTGACATACAAAGTACATGTAACCTCTTGGATATTGCTTACATACTGTACAGTGTGTAGGACACACTGTTAAAAAAAAACAGGTGCTTTACGATGCAATAGAAGAGAGGTTTTGGCTGGATGGTTCCATAAAGAATCTTTAAAATCTGTAGAACCTTTTTGTTTCACAAAAGGTTCTTTGTAAAGGACAAAGGTTCTTTAGACTATAAAAGGTGTTAAGGAAATGGTTTTTGGAAATGGTTCTTTGGGGAACCAAAAATGTTTCCTCCATGGCATTGCTGTGAAGAACCTTTAAGGAACCTTTATTTTTAAGTCTGTATTTGTAAATTTTAGAACACATAAACCGTGTGTCAGTCCCTCCTCATCTCCTGCTGTGTGCCTCTGCTCTGGTCTTATCAGCAATGCTGTCTCTTCATGCAGCCCTCTATCTCAAACATACTCTTCCACATGTTCTCCGCTTATCTGACACTCCTTTTGCTGTGCTCCTATCCTCTCACAGTATCATGTAAATGCAACACACGCCTCCTCCCTTCCCTCTGTTCTGGCCACCTCCACGTTCTGCTGCTCTTTGATGAGCTCTCACTTGCACCTGTGTCCCTGACACACGCTGTCATATCATCTTGTATTTTATATAACAGCCATTTTCATTCACTGTATTGAGTTGTGTGAACTGTATGGTTGTTTGGAAATTAAATGTTCCTGATGTTACATTATAGCTTCTGTGCAAAGTTATATAAAATCTTTCAGCTCCTCTTATGTAAAGCCGATAAACACATTGACAGTAAAGGACTGTTTATATAAAGACAATTTAACTATATCTTTAATGTATAACCAGAGGTTCATCAACCTTGAATGTTAGTAGTATCCCACTGGTAACTGGACAATATAGACAGCTTAAATACTAATGTTAGTGCTTTCTCCAATAGCATCAGGCCAAATCTTTTTGGTTTTAATTATAATCTTTATGTAAAAGTGTGGAGTCTATTGATAACTATGCATTCTCACTATCCCACCAATTGTTATTAACTTCATAATTTTGCAAAATCTATATAAATGAGTTCCCTCAAACAATGATTTTAATGGTCAGACATATTATTTGTTGTTCAATGATTGCTGAGTCTGGTGAAAAAGCAAAACACAATAAAAAGAATTCATGAGAATGTATGTGTGTAACCATTATTACTGAGGATGTAACCAGAGTCCTCATGTTAATGTTACATTTTTCTATACATAATTTCCACAATTTTCCACCCCTGAATGCAAAACAAAACCATTCATACTTGTTTGATGTCTTGATGTCTTAAATGGCTGTTTGATGCTAACCCAGACTCATAATGTTCTCTCACAAATTTCTGTTTATCTCAGTTTCTGTTGTTCTGTCTCTTTCTCACCCTCACATCACCGTGCCAGAAATAAATACATGCATGGTAATAACAGGCATAATCAGGATTAAATGAAGGATTAGTGTTTAGTGAGTGTCTTTGGATTCCTGATCTATTTCCAGAAGCCGATTTGCTAATTTGAGATCCAGGAGCTTATCTCCACTATCCCACTGCACAGATTTCCTTGTTTCCACACACACAAACCTCTCATACGTTCACACACATTGCAACACTGTGTAGTTGTTTCTTCCCAAGCAAACATGTGAGTACTGTGATTGTTGAGACATTTGGTTTGTGAAAACAAATGGGGAAATTATACAAGTGGGAGTGAGAAAGAAGGCTGAGGAAGTCATTAAAAGATGGGTGAGAGACATAGAAACCACAAAAGAACGAAACACTCAATGACAATATGCCATGTGTTATGAATCTACATATATGAGCTACAAACATCTTCACTCAAGTGATAATGTTGGTGGTTGCCTGGTGAAAACCAAATCTACCTTTGAAGAAACCAGAGCTGTGCTGTCTCTCATTTACAGTTTTACATGTACAGTACATTCAAATCACACACACTACAAAGCACTTTGTAAGCAAGCATCTTGAGATGGAAGGTCAGTTATTGGTTTAACAAGTTGGTTTTGACTAGTGAGTTGATATATTTGATAGTGAGTTGAAGTAGGTTATGTAACAGAAGAAGACAACTGCCATCTTCCAGATTTCAGGTGCTTATTACCCTGCAGCTTTATACTGAATACCCCCTGAAGCTAAGCAGGACTGAGTGTGGGCTACACCTGGATGGGAGACCTCCTGAGAGAGCTAAGGTTGCTGTTGTTGCATTCACACAGGATGTGTGTGTGACAATCTGTCTGTATTGATCTATGCACTATGGCTGTTGTTGTATTATCTAGGTGGATGTTGCACACTGGTGAAGAGTATAAGATTATTTACTGTGTTTCCAACCATTTGACATTTTTTGGCCATTCTCCTTGGCTAAATTTGGATAAACACAGTATGATTTTCCAGTGTAATTCTAGAACATAAACATTTTGGGGTTTAAGACACTCTAGTTTTGCATTTGCTGTATGTTTTGGGTCTGTTTCAAGAGGAACAGTCATTGGATTGCAGTATTTGTCTTATATTTACATGAGTATTTCAGTCCCTGGTTCCTGTTATCTAAATCCTACAACAATTCTTCCACTGTTCTTTTTTCATCTCTGTTCTAAAACAATCTTGCCGCTTTGTATTATTGCACTACATTTTTCTATCCCCTGAGAATGAATCTCAAGTGTTGTAATACGTTTTTTTTGTTAGGCCACTTTGCATAAAAGCTTCTGCGAAATAAATAAATGTAAATGCAGTTGTAATTACATGATTACTTGATCTTGTCATTGTTTAGCCCAAGTCAGTTAGATTTCTGAAATCTGCTCTGGTTGTCATGTCAAGTTTCTCATGTAGTTCTCATGGGTGGAGTGTGATTCTTATAGGGCCAACAAAGGCCTCATGATGGCCTCCCTAATTATGAGTTATTGTATGGGATCATTGCTTTCAGTAAATGCCCAGATCTGGGCAGATTAACAGTTGATCCAGTTTTTTACATTTCCAGTTTACAGTATATAATACAATTACAATTATATCCTTGTTTGAAATGTTCTGCTGTCTTTATAGTTGGAAAAGCTGGACAAGCTTCTGTGTATTTTTGTATTCTAAAGGAAGGACCAGCTGCTAAGAGAGGTACTGCAATGATTAAATCATTTGGTTTAAAGATAGCCGGTTTCTCCAAAGGTTATGTAGGTGTATCAATGGTTGAATACTAAAGCATTAAATTAATTGCAAGTTTGCATTGAGAAGTGCAAAAAATCTCTAAAATTATAGTTAAATTGTAGTTCCTTTGGTGTGTTGATCAAGACTGATAAGTTTATGTCAGGCACTGATGATAGAGGTCCAAATGTCCATTTGTTTTGTCAATGTATGTAAATATGTTAAAAGAAGGATTCACTGGTTATGTATTTTTAAGTGGGCAGATGGTTTAAGATGCTATTTTAATTTTCATGGTTTCATATAGAGTGTTAAATTAGCTAGTTTAAAAAACAGTTTTGTCATTGACAGTTCTGGAAGGGCATTTACTGAAGCTGTGTTTAGAATGTCTTCCTCTCTGTCTTTCTCAGGTCCTCGAATAGCTCTATACTCGAGTAACTGTGCTAGTTGGCCAAAATGCAGCGATAAGTAGAGTAATCAGGGCTTGACTGTGTTATCCCACTACATTTAGATCTGTTACCATGATCCCTTATATCACCCTAATAACCAGGTAGCACACAGAATCCTTTAATCTGACCAAAAGATAAACTCTTTAACATCGTACACACACTCAAAAAAGACATGTAAAACTTTTTCACACCTTTCACGATTTAACACAAATTCCTGTTAAATTTGAAAATCAGCAGAACATTCCATTAGCTGATAAACTGCACTGGTCATTTATTTGCGCTATTAGGCAAAGGGGGAGATGGAGTTGCGAAATGCGTCGCTTTGAGAGCTTTTGTTTCCGAGTACGTCTGCAAGTCGCCACGCACCTATTTGTGTGTGTTCCACTACATAAGCAAAAGCGACTTTTTTTGTGAAGCCACAAAGCCCTTCAAAGAGGAGAGAGAGTGAGAGAGAGACAGATGGAGAGAGAGACAGACAGAGAAAATGAGAAAGTACGAGGCCAAATGTTCTTCCCAGAGATAGTTATCTTACCTGCCCTGTGTCTTCAGACAGACACACTTCTAAAAATACCCGTCGGAAACGACCAACACAGCATCAAATCTGAACTTTCTCAAAGTGTGGTCAAACGTCAGACAACGGAGATTGGTGTTTGTGCTTGTGTGTGGGCTGTGAGATGGGTTGAGGGGGTGGATTTTTTATCATTGAAGTGTGAATTATAATGTGTTTGTACTTTAAAGGCCAAAAGAGCAAGTATGCATGTGTTGGTGTATACATATAGTATATATATATAGGTTGTGTTGTTTACTATGTGTAGGTGTGTGAGCAAAAACTAACTATTGTTTCATGTTCCTCTTTAGGGACTCCAGGGCCCAAGAAATCCCATTTGAGTAAGTACGAAATTAACCATCCTTCACTTACGTACATACAGGCCATGGAAAAGTAATCTGTTTAGTCTGTATAGCTTTGTGTGTTTGTGACTGTGCTGTATATAAAATAAAGCACAATTACCTGTTTTATGTGTGTTTGCATGCTTTAAAAAATGTGGCGGGTTTTAACCCTCTGCATCTTGTTGTTTTTTGCATATCAAAAAACCTCTGTGTTGTGGTTGGGGGGGACATGTATTAGTGTAGCAAAGCGGTGCATTACACGTGCAAAACACACACATAATGCAGCTGTATCCACATATATTTTTTACTGAAGCCACAAAAGCTCTATGTTTAAATGTACAAAGCCATAGGTGTTTACACACACACACACACACACACACACACACAGGTGTGCATAGATGGGTGCGTTCCATCTGAATCAAGATAAGATCTGAAAGTATTTTTGTAAAAAAGTGCTGTTTAAAAGTCTTCCCGCTTTTACATTTGGTTACACCTATGTCTGTCTGTCTGTCTGTCTCTCTCTCTCTCTCTCTCTCTCTCTCTCTCTCTCTCTCTCTCTCTCTCACTGTCTCTATCTTTCTCTCTATCTCTCTTTCTCTCGCTGCCTCTCTCTCTCTCCCCTCGCATTTAATTGTTTGGTGTAATTAAATACAAGCATTTGGGCAAAATCTTCCTAACTATGTTTTTTCATCAAAGTCTGTATATAAATTGCATACTGTGTCAACAATACTTTATTACATGTATGAATTAGTGTCCTGGGTTTATTAGAGTGTGACTATAGGTGGATTGGAAAACACCCAAAGTGTAGTTCATAATTCATAATGACGAGACTCAGTCTTACATGACAATCTTAACCAAGTTGTTTACTCCAGTACACCCTCTTCCACCTGTCAGACCACCATCACATCCTCTCTGTACATCACTGCTTCATTAAAAAAATATCTAAAAGAAAAGTCTACACTTCAGTTAATAAGCTAGTTTACTTGTTCAGAGGCTGTACTGTAATGTATGTCTGATTTAACAGCCCTTATAATAAAGAACCATAAATCTAACTGAATGCATTTACATTCAGTTACATAGCAGGTGCTTTTATTCAAATATACTTCCAAATGAAAAATATCTTAATATGATACAAATGTGACTAATTTGCTCAAGGTTAGCTGCACGTCAGCAAGAAAGCATAGAGAACAAGTGATGAAGTAAAAATATAGAGGGAGATGAACTGCTCACTGCTGAAAGAGAAAGAGAAAGTAGAGTCCACCTATAGACGGACAGAGAAACAGCACACAAAGTTCCTGAGAAGTACCACCAGAGAGAGAGAGAGAGAGAGAGCGAGAGAGGTGTACCTGACAACAGTTTGTTAGTGTGAAAGGGACAGGCCCTCTCCCCCTTTGTCACTCTGAGATAGAACACACACAAATGTTCTCTCTCTTTCACTCGTCAATAGAAAACCACCTAATCGTGCTGTCATCACGCCGACCAAACGCCGACAGTATCATCTAAGAAGTCTGATTGACAGTGTAAGACAGAACTGTCAACCATATTAAGTGATTTAGACGTGAACCTTCAGACAAGACAGACAGTAGTTGATACATGCTGCGAAGATGATGCGAGGTAGGCATTTGTGTTTTGTATTTATAAGCGTGGCCTAGGAAGTGTGCATGTCAGTGTGTATTTGTATGTGGGTGTGTGACAAATGCTTGTTTACATCCCATTCAACCCGAAGTCTTTGCAAGCATTTGTTTTAATTTTCTAAGTGCAACTTACATCGCAAAGGGCAACTGAAATTAGCGAAATAATTTGCGTCTACACTGCTCTTCTATTCCACTCATCCAACTTTGGTGTGTAACAAAGCAATTAAACAAACAGAATCAATGGCTTTACACCTTTGAGAAGACACAGATCACAAAGATTTTTTGGAATTTTGTTCCCACTGTATAGTTTCAACCAAGTTAGCCACCATTTTAGCTTGTCGCTGAAATGTCCAAGACTTTGAGTGAGAGATGGATAATCCACGGGGGGGAAACAGGGGTATCTTTTAGGATGAGATGGGATGACATTTGGATATGCAGGGTTTTGTAGTAACACAGAAAGTGTGCTAATACTGAGGTTAGGATTCTGGGGCCGTATTACAGGATCGTCCTAACTCGGAATCCTATCTCATCTGTTTAGTAACCATGGTGATTTTAATTAGTAATCCATTTGGAACAGATTTTAACTCAGAAGTTCTGAGTTCCTTAAATTATATTTGCATTTCTCAAAATGTCTTAGCACTTAATAACCAAAACCAGAGTAGGTGTAAAGCTTTCATGTGTTTGTTTTATGTCTGAAAAGTTATTGAAAATGATTTGACTGATATAATAATTAAATTATCAAACGTTAGTGACAATTTTCAGCAGTTACCTTTTTATTTACCTTTGTCTATTAAGTTATAATAATTAATTATGCAGCTAATCAATTCCCAATTTTTTTTTTTCAATGTTTCGTTTAGTACTTGTTCTTGATTCTAATTTTAATGTCTTTGGCAGTAGCTTGGAGACTCAAAGCATCAGTAGAGGTGCAGTGTGGGTGTGTGACACTACACTTTCTCACTGGGTTTAGTAATAGAGATTTTCACACCATCATAAAATATGGCATACCATTTCCACAATTTGCCTCTGGGGCAAAAGATTAATCTAAATTCTGGTTTGACATGAAATACTAAATAACCATAACATTGATAGTGGAAAGGAACCTCATTATAAACAAATTTAACTTAATCTACATTCAGCTCTGTACTTAGTTTAAAGCAAGATGATACATTTTTATTTAGCAGGACTTTTCTGTACATGCGAGATGTTCAAACTTAAACATAACAGCTGACGTTCATAATTCTCCCGGGTTACTAAATCTGTGAAACTATCAAAACTTAATCATGTTATTTAACCTATTTGGCGCACATTGTTTTTTAACACAAGTAAGAGAAAATTATTTAGCATTACATGCACTTTTATGCAGAATCATAGATTTTAAAGAATCAACAATCGACAGTTAACCTAAATATAGTAGGCAGTCAGGTGTTAAACAAGGTTTAGAAAATCTGCCAACTTAATAGTGCACTTTGCCTAAACCTAACTGAAGAAGCCACAATATTGTCTAATGGCCAGATCAATTAGTTGATTATTAGTTTATCTTGTGCTTTGTGGCTGTTATGATCAGAACCACAGCTGTAGATATGATGAAGAGAGCACAGATAAAAGTGCATCACATGCAAGATTAGCTCATTAATTTAACAAACTCCGCAAGATAACGTCTCACTCTCAGAAACCCTTAATACAACATTTTCAGTTTCTGAAACAGGGTGTTTTTCCACAAAGCCTACAAAACAGAAAACAACAAAATGTTTTAACTAAAAAGTTAAAGATGATATGATGAATCTATTTTTGTTACTCTGAAACCCAAAGCCAAATGTGAGGACCCCAACGATCATCAGATGGCATTTGTTTGTGTGGGTTGTGGTCATGAATGTTGTTTAGTAATGACTCTTAATCAGACGTTTTTGTACTGTCCCCTAAAACTGAATTTTCCATAGCAGCCAGCTTCACATATGTGGTTAAATATCTGCTTGTCAGATTGCTACAATTCGAGCAGAACTTGCTGAAGTCAGCTGTGCTTGTCTATCTTATCTTGCATTATCTGATCCAGGTTTGAAGCCCTCGCTGTAGTCCAGAAGGCTCTCTTTTAGTAAATTACTCAATGACACTGTGAAAAGATTTCAGGTTTCAGCCATACCTGAGAGTGTTTTGTAACATTGTCTTTTGTATTGATTGCTATGAACAATTTATTTTCTGTTGTGTGCGTGTTTGTGTGTGTACGCGTTCCGCTATATTTGCTTATTTATAAATACGTAAAATATAAAAAAAACCTTCTGAAGCATGCTTAATATCTGTCCTCACTAGTTATAAGGTTTATAAATAAGTTAGAAAATGTCTAAATGGTGATAAAGGGCTTTTGTAAGGAACAGGGTTGGGTATAAATTGTAATAATTACAATTTGCGTATGTTTTTCAAAACAATCAGACGTCCTCACAACTGTGGGCTAAATTCCACATGGGCAAAAATTTATGGGTTGCACCCCTTTCTCTTATACCCAATAATCTATACTATCGAGGACCTTAATTCCCCAAGCTCCCCACCTTTGTGACATAGTATTAGACTTAAAGTCAGCCTGTATTGCTGTAGTGCAACTGATAGAGCGTTGAGTTGAGCAGGCAAAGGTCATGGGTTCAATTCCCAGGGAACATGCATATAAAAAAGTTTACATTGAATGCACTGTAAGTTGTTTTTCCTTGAATGCCCTGATTGTGCCCAAGTTGTTTTCGCGTCTGCCAAATGCATGAGGAAGTCGAGCTGTAGGCCGCACGTTCAACAAGAGCAGAAAGCATCAGCAGGAAGACCTTCTGTGAAAGCTGCTCTGATGTGATGTTCATCAGATAAGCGGAACAGTAAAGAAAATTTGTGGACTTCTACAGACTTTTTGTTTCTATACACATTTTAAGAAAACATGCACTGGGATACATTTTGCACTGTTGCACTAGATTCTAACTGAACACACACACACACACACACACACACACTTTTTGAACACACTGCCAATGAACGCTTCACCAGCTGCTTGACTGTTCTACTCTGTGGTCAGCCGTTCAGTCCCTGTGTGTGAGTGTGTGAGTCTGTGTGTAGATATGCACGCGCATTTGTGTGTATGTGCACAGGTGTGCGTGCAGAGTTTTTGTTTGATGCTATTTTCTACACCTACGTTTTGGGTGTTGTTTCCCTCCTTTGTTAACAAGTTGCCGGGTGCATCATTCTACATTCTATTTTGAGAATTGACATGTTTTGTTAAAAAACAAACATCAAAACTGATCCATTTAGGGTAGATCTAATACTTATGAAACTGGACGTTTTGAAAGCTGAAACTCATAAATGTGTTCAACACACCAATAAGTGTGTGTTTCTTTATGTGTGTTGCCATTATGTGTGGGGGGGTTTCACATCTTTTTTCACTTTTGTTCTTAAAAGTTTTTAAATCTTCAAAGACATTGAAATCATGACTTATACCTTCATCCTCTAAACCCTTGAAAATCAAAGAGAGTTTCTTTACTTATTAGCTCACAAAGATTTTCCATTCAAAAGTATTTTATTATAATCCAGTGCCTGTTATTTTATATTATCTGACTTCATCTGTAGGATTAAAATAGACAAAGAGAAAAATGTTTGTATGACAGACACAAAATCAGCTCAGATCT
>JAZGTK010007376.1:0-19467 GCA_036877625.1 Ambastaia sidthimunki | reverse complement strand
CTGCAGAAATAAAGTTAACTATCTAAATGGCATTTTAATGAAAGGTTTGTGCTGCATGTTTTTGCATTATGAATATGATGAAAATGGTATGTAAATAAGCAAACACGTGTTTGGAAAATGATAGGGGAAAGAGACAAAGAACCCACTTCCAAACAAATGAAAATAAAACATCTTCAAATGTATAAAGCATTTTTTGAATACACCTAAGAGTAACACACAAGCTATGGTACAAGTCAGATGATGCAGAAAAGTTGTATTCTTTAAAATGAGTTATAGTGTCTTTATGGCTGTGGTCAGTAAGTGAGGAAAAAATGTCTCTTCAGCTATTGTGATGGTCTTCAGAGATCGGATGTAGGTTAGATGGAGGTGACTTGTATTCTTTGTTTAACAAAAATTAAATGGATGTTATAGTAAAAAAAAGTTGTCTTCACAAGTTTGCCTTCACACGCACACATGTTAATCTGATTACTATAGCTAACAGGAATGTACATAACTTATATCTACCATACCTAGATTTCCCAACTTGATTTGTGAGTACAATGCTTGTATTGATTTAAGCCTATTTTACAAGCCTTTTAAGCCCATCTTTTACCTTTTGAAACATAGGGTACAGTGAACAGCTTTCACAGTTTGTTTAGGAAAATAGTTGACTTAACTGTCTTCCAAAAAACTCTGAACCATCAAAATAAAAAATAATACTAAAAATAAATTAATTAAAACTGCTCAGTGAACCATTATGAACTGCAAAGTTAACTATCTAAAGGGCATTTTAATGAAGGGTGTGTGCTGCGTGTTTTTGTATTATGAAAATTATGTAAATGTATGTAAATAAGCAAATACAACTAAGAGTAACACACAAGCTAGGGTACAAGTCAGATGCCTTAAAAAAGTGTTGTATTCTTTAAAATGAGTTATGTCTTAATGGCTGTAGTCAGTGAGTGTGGGGATAAATGTCTCTTTAGCTGTTGTTGTGGTCTCCATAGATCGTATGAAGGTTGGCAGCTCATTCCATCAAGTTGGCCTACTGGTTAGTGAGTCAGGCTTGTAATCAGTACGTTGCTGGTTCGATTCCAGTGCCGGCAGGTAGCAACTGAAGTGCCCTTGAGCAAGGCACCTAATCCCGTGATAGCTGCCCACTGGTCCAGGTGTGTGTGTGTTCATGACTTGCTGTGTGTGTTCACTCCTCACCAGTGATGGGTTAAATGCAGAGGTCACGTTTCGGGTATGGGTTACCATATTTGACAAAAACATGTCACTTTCACTTCACTTTCAAAAGGAACAGAAGGTTTTGGAAGGTGATTCTGTGTTTCACTCTGAATAACCAAAAAAACGTATTTACCAACCATAGATGACAGGCAGGAACATACCCTTAGGCTAGAGTATTGTTATAAGATTCAAAAGTATTGTGAAAAGATCCAAGACTTTACCTGTTCTTGTATTGAACACAGTTGCGTATAACAAATGGCTCCTATGCATTAAAATTAACATGCAATTTGAATTTTAAAGTATGTTCACTCATAACACTGGTTCAGAACAAAATTACAGAAAACTGTACTACACGCATCACATCTACTGCAGTACCTCAGGTTCACTAGTTTGATTTGGATTTGTTGTTTATCCCATAATTACTCACTTATACATAAAAGCTACAGACTCTTTCATGAGGCAAGCTGTGTGCAAGAGGTAAAGCCTGGAACTGTAGTGGTGCTCAGCATTACAATCTAAAAAAGCAAGTTGAGGAGATATACCCAGTGTACAAACAAGTGACTAATTAAAGGATAAGTAACAGACATGTTAGAGTCAAAATGTGATGATGACCTCTGAATGAGACCTTTGATGGTGAACGAGATGTACTGCAGCAGAAGAAGGATCTACACAGAAAATATGACTTGTATCCCAACTAAATTTTGTATGAGTGATATGGATAAACCTGCTTTGGCACCATCTAGTGGCCAGCCACAAAAAAACGCTACGCAGCGTTTACCCATCTGAAATGAGATATGCTTGTTCTGATCCAACGCTTCTCTGTCTGTAACGAAGCTGTTACGACTTTTCTGTGTACAGCAAATTCGCTGTCAATATATCCGTGTAGGGATCCAAATTTGCATTGAAGGAAATACCTTATTGATTCATCCAGTCATACATTGCTGCTACGCGGATGTTAAACTGTTCAGTGACCTGTACATATACAATGTAACCAATATAGAAAAAAATAAGCAGAAAAAATAAAAAAATTGAAAGATTTGCCTGGGGAATGAGTGACAACGACTCGCGCTCCGCAGTAGAATGAATTGTGAGGTCATGACAGCGTCACTGCGCGTGTGAATGACGTTTGCGTGTGTGTTTCAACAGCTGATTGAAAGAGGTCGCCGTCTACAAAATATCTCACAATATAAACCTGTTTAAAACCAAACGTTGGCGTTTGCTGTGACTTCTACACCGAAAAATCTTCGCAATGACTTAGTTTGGTGAGTGTCGGTTATCGTTGCGGTCTTCAAGTAGAGTTAGGAAAGGAAGAGGTTTGTTTTTGCTAAGTCAGTGCTGTGGCATCTGTGCTTTGTTTCGATTCTAGAGTCAACCGGTTAGGCCAATATTGCCAATATTTCATCGACTGATAAAACAAGGTGTTTTGCGTATTGACAGTGTCTGCATTTATTTGATTCGTTTGTTGTGTCATGCTACAATATGTTTATATTAACTGTTGCTATGTCTCTTAGCATAGGTAGCTAGCTAGCTGCAGTTAGCAGATCAGCTTGATCTAAATAGTAGCTTGACTTCAGCTGTTTGTTAAATTCGGCTCGCTAAGCTGTAACTGTTTTCCAAAATACTCTGTCTAGGAGAGTTGCAAATACTCTACCCTGTCACAACACATTCACTGTTTTCATTGCATACTTTTCTGTCTAGTTACAATTTTTACATAAATAAGAAACATTAATGGAAATTAGTATTCCCCTTCATGTAAATTAATTAGTCATATTCAGGTTTATAGATATTTTATATCTTATTTAGTTAATACATTTAACATCCTGGTAGTTTAAATATTTATATCAGTACTTAACTAATGTCAAATTCTGTTTCCCCCCTATAGTTACAGCTCCTTCTTACATTACCTTTGGTGCAATACAGTCCAGTCATGGATAAGATTTTGGAGGGTCTGGTCAGCTCCTCCCACCCCGTATCTGTCAAATGGGCCATTGTGAAAAAAGTAATGGAAGCGGCAGAAAATGAGGTGACAGAGGAGCAGTGCCAGGCCTTGTACCATCTCACCACCCGTCTTATTCTTGTGGGTGAGGACGCTTTTCAGCGACAAGTTGGCCTCCAAGTGCAGGAGGCCTATGCACGCTACCACCGTGAGGAGTTTGCACGCTTCTTCAGCAAGGAGTATGTGATTGGTCTCCTTCAGCAAGGTTATGGCTCTTTGGACCGCAGAAACCCTGCCATCTTGGACTATCTTCACAGCTCCCTGCGGCTGCTCATTAGCTGTCCGGCTGTGTTAGAGTTGGCACCTTTGCTACAAACAGAGGTCCTGCGCATCATCTGCGAGCGGCCAGAGCCAGCAACTTGTGCCAAGCTGGCCACCATACTGACAGACTTCCCTCAGTGCATTCCACGAGAGAAGGCAGGAGTTCTCTTATGTCAGCAGCTTGTGCGAACCTTCACATACTTCCACTGTCCTGCCTCTGAAGAGCAGGAGTTGCGGGAGTATGTGACTCAGGTGACCAAGGTGAGCACGTTGCTTCAGGGCATCTGGAAGGCGGATCCGGCCACGCTGCTGCCCTCACTTCAGGAGGTCTTTGCAATCATCTCCTCCACAGGTCAGCAAGCTCCGCCTCTTCTCATGGTGAAGTCACCAAGATGAGATTGTAGATTTATGACATTTTTAATAAATAAGCAGCTTTCACATGTTAAGTTATGGTCAAGGTGTAGTATTAACTTAGTCACTTAAGCAATTAAGAAATCTTAATTATGAATTTTGCAAGAAATAAACTTTACTCTGCTTAACAAACCAAAGACAATAGCAGTATAACAAGTACTGCAATTGTAAATACTTAGTGCTTCCAAATTATTCCTCTGCATAGTGTGAAAGTGGAAGTGTGAGACCTTTGCGTTTAAAGGGATGTTGTACTGAAAAATAAAAAACTGTCCAAATGTAGTCACTCTAATCTGGTCTAGGAATGCCACAAACATTTACAGGGCCATGACCCCTTTACAAAATGCTTCATATAGCCCTAAATAACTTGAGTATTATGTACTGGGCACAGAAGAATGACCCAGCATCCTTTTGTGTCAAAAACATCAAAGCTGAATGAAAAGTACGTAGTCATCACAAAGCTGGTGTGGTTTTTAATGTTTGTTTTCATTGCAGACCCTTCATTTGAACCTTCCATTGCTCTGGCAAGCCTGGTCCAGCACATCCCCTTGCAAATGATCACAGTCCTTATCAAAAGCCTCACCACTGACCAAAATGTCAAAGATGCCAGTATGACACAAGCGCTCTGCAGGTCAGATGTGTGTTTATTTACTGTGTTAAGCATGTCAAATAGTGCTTTTGTGTTTAAAATCCAATGATTCAATTGTCGTTATGTTGTTTTCTTTTATGTATCTGGTATTTGCTTGAAAAGTCATTTGGAAAGCTCATATCGGCTTGATGAATTTAAAATGATTGTTTTTTTTGTGAGTTGTGAGTGCTGAGGTCAAAATGTTTGCAGGTTAATTGGTGCTATTAGTGTTATGTAAAGCTTTTATTTTTCTACATTGCCACTCTGACCCTGTTTTCCCTCAATTCTCTTTCAGGATGATTGACTGGTTGTCCTGGCCTCTGGCCAACCATGTGGACACATGGGTCATTGCCTTATTAAAGGGACTTGCTGTCGTTCAAAAGTTCACAATTCTCATAGATGTCACACTGCTCAAAATTGAACAGGTTTGTCTATATTTACTAATGTAAATATAGTAAATATATACTATATAGGAACCTGTTGTGGTCCATGTGCATTTATGAATGTGTGTTTGTTTGCAGGTCTTTAATCGTCTCTGGTACCCCATTGTGAGACAGGGAGCAATGGTGGTTCTTTCACACATGCTGCTTAGTTTCCAGCACTCTCCTGAAGCCTTCCACCTAGTAAGGCCACCATAAACCAGCACTCACTGTTATCACTTTAGAATCCTACAAATATTAAACCCTTATGTATCAGAAAGACAGATTTTACAAGGTCCCATTACAAGGTCATTAAGCTTACTTTCCTTTTTTAAAGAAACCTCAAGAAAAGTTCACAACAATCTTTTTTTTTTATATTATTAGTATTGTTTTTACAAAAGTATTACAATTTCTTTGTTTATGAAAACCAAGAAGATTTTGGTTACCCAGATAGTATCTTGTCATACAACGCTTAAAAAAGATTTTATTTAAAATTGTATCTGATAAATTTTATATATCAGAAAAAAATACATAGAATTTAATGATCTGACACACATTCATGAGAATTGAAAGGTGTTTCTTTGGTCTAAATAAATTGACTTGCTGGACATTATTAATATTGACAATCTTTCAAAGCAAAACCTTTGAATGATTTTTTTGGGGGGGAAATTTCGTTACATTCAGAACCACTGCACCTATTTACATTGTGTGCTACAGTGTTAAAAGCTTGTTTTCAGTATTGTTTTGAAAATTTTGATACCGTTGTAATGTTGACTTGCTTTGTAATACTTTCAATGTGATTATCCTGTGACTTGTCACCTTTCTCATTTATACCAGGTAGTTCCCCATATAGTCCCATTTGTGCAATCTTTGAAGAATGATGGCCTTCCCAACAGCAAAACCTTCCTACTGCAGTTTGGAGAACTCATCCATTGCATGATGTACCAATATTCTGGCTTTCCAGACCTCTATGAAAGCATTCTTGAATCCATTAAAGTAAGAAACACAAAAACACTTATGAGCTGACAAGTAGTTTTGTTTTTACTCAATTTACAATACGGTTCAAAAGAAACACTCATTCTTACTCATTTGTTAATAGTTATTTATTAATAGTTTTAGTTAATAGTTAATAATTTTTTAAGTTTTGTTCCACATTTTAAAATAATAGTATCAAAACTATGAAGTAATTACACACAAATGTAACTTTGGAAATTGTTGTGACTAAAGAAAATGTAAAATAAATTATGCTAGATTATATTCTAACATCTTCCATGTAGTTATCCTTTGACAAAGTTGAAAAATTGTTTTCTTTATATTTTATTACCTAGTTTCCTTTCGTTTTTGTAATAAGTAATAAATTCTTTGTCATTTAAAGTAATTAATATACTTGCTGAACTGTTTTAGGAGCTACCCAAACCAAGTGAAGAGAAGATCAAATTTGTTCTGAACCAAAGCGCCTGGACCTCTCAGTCCAACTCATTTGCTTCAGGCTTGCTTAAACTTACAGGCAAATCAGAAACAGGCAAGACTGGACTTGTGAACCTGGGCAACACATGCTACATGAACAGCATCATCCAGATTTTATTCCTGGCTACAGAGTAAGTGTGAAGTCTACTTTTTCCATCTCTGTTTCAACTCTACTGTAATTAGTCCAGCTGTATATAGACTTTGACAGTCTTGTCTTTAAAGTTTCAGACGACATGTTTTGTCACTGCATCTAAATGGCAGCAACACCCTTATGAAGAAGCTCCAGCTACTTTTTGCCTTCTTGGCCCACACACAGGTTTGTTTATCTCCTGTGTCTGTATTTTAGAAAATTGCACCTTAAAGACTTGCTGGGCATTCAGTGTCATAAAAAAAGTGTTAAAGGAATAGTCCACCAAAAATTGAAAAAAAAGAATGGATTTTTTTTTGTGCTAGAGGTTTTTATGCATTTGTAATGAATGGGTACTGGGAAAATGTATGTGTTCATTTTGTTTTAATGCAAATTCGTCATGACTTTAAAAGATAAAAAATTATCCACAAAGGTCTCTGACAAACTTTCATGGGGTTTTGTGCCCTTTTAATAAAAAAAGTAATGTAAAAAAATGCTTCTTAACTTGTTTTACGTAAAGAAACGTCACAAAGGTTTGAAACAAATATGAGTTTGAGTAAATTATGACAATGATTTTTTTTTCCCTTAGTTTGCTGGTAATTGTTTATCATCTTTTTGTATGTCCACCAGAGAGCAGCATATTCACCAAGGAATTTCTTGGAGGCGTCTCGACCGCCCTGGTTTACAGCTGGATCTCAGCAAGACTGCTCAGAGTATTTACGCTTTCTGCTGGACAGGTAATCTTCAGAAAGGATTATATCATCCATTTCATTCAGTATCTTTCAATATGTCAATTCTATTGACATGTCACATCACTGGCACAATTTAACAGTGAAAATCTTTCCCTGAAGATATAACAATTTATCAATTTTTTTCTTTAGAAGTTTAGGGATATTTGACCTATGCTAGCAAAATTAGTCATGAGCTAATTTTTAAAAATAAGTTATTTTATTTTCAAATTCTCCATTTAAAAACTTTTAAAATGATGTGATTTGTTGGAATCATATTACTAAAACAAAGTAAAGATTTGGGAAGTTACACCTCTCAGAAAACATACAAATAAAGATAATTTTAGATGTTTAACTGCTATTAGAAACATTTGTATCACTACACAAGGGTTTAATTAACCAAGTTTTGTACAAATCTCAAATTAGATCAAAATTAGAAAAAAAAAATTAATCAAAATTGACATTGTTTTTTTACTTATTTTGCCTATAGCTTGTAATTAGTCCATGCTCATTACAACTCACAATGTTATTGCGACCTGTGCAAAGCAAAGTGTTTTTTTAATTACAACAGCAGGGGAGGTTTGTAATGCATGGCCTCATAAAAGTTTGCTCTGTCTACCTATGATTTTAAGGTTGCATGAGGAAGAGAAGACCCTCACAGCCCTTCAGGCGACCAGCTCAAACCCTGAACCTGCTTCCCCACCTGCGGAAACCGTTCAGAGTGCTGTTAGTCAGTCGGCTGCTGATGTGCCATCACACTCTAACCCTGTGGCTGACAAGGGAGATGGTCGGACTCTGGTGGAGAGTATGTTTGGTGGTAGACTCTCTACAGCCATCCGCTGCCTTAGGTGCCACAGCCTGTCAGAAAAAGAGGAGCCGTTTACAGACCTATCCCTTGCATTCTGCCCCTCTATGTCAAAGCCACGGGGCTCCACTGATCAACACAAAGGCTTCTGCAATGTGGGGATTTGTCATGGGGCAGTAAATGGAGGTAGTGAAAGCTCAGAGATCTCTGTAAAAGAAGCAGGAACCAGGATGGAGAGGCCCATGGTAGAGCCCACTTTATCTGTGCCAGATTTAGTGGATTATTTCCTGGCTCCAGAAATCTTAGAGAACGAGAACTGCTACTTCTGTGAACATTGCGGCTCGCTCCAGCGGGCCGAAAAAGTAATGCGGGTGGTGGCTGCACCAGAATACCTTATTCTGACTCTGCTACGCTTCTCGTATGATGCCAAATGCCATGTACGCCGCAAAATCCTGGACAATGTAGGTATCCCGCTGCAGTTGTGTCTGCCTCTGCACCAACACAGTGGTGCCTCTGCTGTATCTTCATCAACTGAGTCCCCTGAGAGTGGTGAGAATCTAGCTAAGAAGCTCAAGCCTTCCCAGAAAGAAGGCATTACGGACAGCAGAACAAAATGTGAGAAAAATGACAGCAATTTGGAGATGCTGTCAGTGCCATTTGTTTTGAGTTCTGTTGTAATGCATTCTGGTATGTCTTCCGAGAGTGGACACTACTACTCATATGGAAGGAATGTGAGTAGTACTGATGGTTATGTAGCTCACCCATATACTAACAACACGGGAGGTTCCAGCCTATCAGAGAACTCAACAGCCACACAAGAAGAAATGGGCTGTGCTGACCATGAGTCTATGGATTGGTTCTTGTTTAATGACAGCCGAGTGACTTTTACAAACTTTCAGTCGTTGCAGAATGTCACAAGTCGCTTCCCCAAAGACACAGCCTATGTTCTGGTCTATAGGAAACAAGAAGTCAGTGAACAATCTAGCAATGAAGGGCCAATGGTTAATGGCTCGAGACTCAGTGGAGAGCCTCCCCTACAGAAAGAGCTGATGGATGCCATTACCAAAGACAACAAACTCTTCTTACAGGTGGGAATATTCTACTATATTCTTCATGTTGCTTCTAGAAAGCAAGGTGGCAGTCATCAAATAGTCCCTCTCATGTGTTCTTTGACCCAAGTAATGCAGATCAAAGTACAAATTTTACTGACAAAACAGAATAGACTCCTGTTCTGAAAATCATGTTTCATTTTGTAGAATGAAACATGATTTTAATTAAATAAGAGATAGTTACAGGTTACAATCAGGGCTATGCCCTAAACATTAATATTATTAAAGAAATCACACAAAATATAATTTCGAAATATAATAAGTATACTGTATTCATTAAAATGTTCAGTAAACCCATTCCACAGAGGACCTGTTTGGTGAGTGGTTTTATTTGTCTGGTTGTAGAATGTAGTGAGATATCTATAAACAAAGAACTAATATTTGCTATGTATATTTACTGTGATCTATAGATAATGTCTTTTTATGTCCTCACTTTGAGGGTTTAAAATTAGGGTTGAAACTAGAGTTTAAGATCATGCAGATTTAACACTTCAATTCTTTTAGGAGCAAGAGCTAAATGCCAGAGCCCGGGCTCTCCAAGCCACTTCCGCATCCTGCTCATTCCGGCCCAATGGTTTTGATGACAACGAGCCCCCTGGCAGCTGTGGACCCTCAGGTGGGGGTGGAGGAGGGGGCTTCAATACCATCAGCAGACTGGTCTTCTAAGACAAAGTCACAGACATGCCCTCAGACAGACTCACTGACAAAATATATTTTGTCCTAATTGCTCCCTATCTGAAAAAGTGTGACACCTCAAAACAGATTTGTCCTTTTTCTGGTTTGCATGCTTTTTTCTATTCTGTAGGGTTAAATGAATAATTTTCAGTACTCCAGGTCAAAAATAGGCATGCAATAAATTTGTACAAAATCCAATGATAATTTTGGTCTCATCCTCGAATTTTAATTGTTCTATTTCTAAACAAAAGTCATTAGGCAGAGAATTATTTTAAAAATATAAATATTTTTGGATCATTCTAGACAATTAACCTTTTGCATGGAAGTTCTTCAACTTCTGGTTTTGGTATTACAGTTTCAGCTGTTTTTTTTAATTACTTTATTACCATAACAGTTATTTTGTTCATTCAGGGAATGTTTTTGATTAAAATTTTTAAATTTGTAAGCTTTTTAGCTTAACTTATGTGCCTTTCAATGCTTAATATTTCACAACTATTTGACTAGGTAAAAAAAACTTGCCCTTGCTGTACAGTGTGACTATTTAATGATCGTTTTTGCTCTATAGTAAAGACTCCTCAATGGACAGTGTTAAATTGTATTATTTTACTTTTTTAACTTATTTTAATTTCTTTATACCTTCGGTTGTTCCACTGATCTGCAATGCAGCCTTTAAACAAGTGTTATGCCAAAGAACATGACATGGGAAGTTGATAGCACAAAGCATGTTCTGAGACAACGTAATCAAGCTGAGGTCTGTTTTAACTATCAAGCAGGAGAACTGTCACTGTGTCATCGGTTTGAACTACTGTGTCCTTGTCCTTGGGTAAACCCTGATACAATACTTAAGTTCTTCAGCACAAAATTCTGTTAAAATCACTACAATGTTACTGCCATAGTTAATTTGTGACTTTCCTGTACGAACAGAATAGACACTTTAATATTCAGTGTATGTAAGGAGTGTTTGTTGCACAATTTTTTTTAATTTAGAGAACTGATACATACAGTATAGCAAAACAGGCCTTGTGGTTTTCAAATGAAGGAACCTTTAGCTTTTTAATCCCTTCCAGAGCCATTAGCTTTATAACATGTTGTGTGTTGCATTGTTGTTCCACTGACACTGTCTCTAGGACCATTTGGTAAAATCAATGACTCTCAATTATTCAACAACTGAGATCTACACATTTCTTCCCTGCAGTTTACATCACTCCCACTACCATGAGAAAGGTGGGAGTGGTAAATTTGGGTGTGGGAGTTTGGCCCACATCCACATCACTCCAACAGTATTAGCCTATAATGTTAATCTAATTTTAAATCTTTTTTTTGTGGGTACCTTATTTAGTTACTGTGTGATGTTTATCAAAACTGCCATGATGTTGATTGTAAATTGTGAGATTCGGGGATATAATTGAAACACTTCTTCCTAAATATGTTTGCATTAAAATGAGCAGTTAATACTCTTCTCTGAAAAAATGCATATTAACCTACTACCTCCAGTGGACTGGAATGTCAGTACACCCCCGTAAAATCTAAAACTTAAAATCACGTGAAAGATTACAGGATAGTAAGCTGACTAAACCAATCCTTTGCACAATGTTGCAAATCAGATCACAGGGTAGGGACAAAGCTTTAGAGATAACTGAGCAAGGCGTTTAGCATTACAATAACATTCCGAAGATACCAATCCCACAAACATGAATGCAAGTTTCCTGAAACAGTTTTTCCACATTACAGCATTTTTGGTATATATCTATAATTATAACACTTATATCAATTGTAGTACTTAGTATAAATACACTTATACACTTTCTTACCTCCTTAATCTTTTTTATGAGTATGTGTGGCCATAATTATAATCATCTAAGATTTATTTATTGTTTTGAAAAACGTTTCTCAAATTGCTTATAAATAGCAACAAATAAAAATAATTACCCATCTTTGATGTAACTTGATTTATGGTCGGCATAACCGCAGGCTAAAACTGTGACAGCATTCTGGTAAGTGTAGTCTGCAGCTGATCTTTAGTGTTCAAGACGCTATTGCTTTCCACAAACTCTTTATTATCGCAGTCTGTTATCACTGATCTGGATTTGTTTGCGCTAAATCACACCTCTGAGTAACAGAGCCACGGTCCCAGTGCTTTCCTTCTGACGGGGCAAAACTCCAAGACTACATTTCCCATGATGTAATGTTCTTTATTCTGCTTCTGGTCCGACTTCTCCCAGCCAGAGGAGGCCAGAGGAGGCTAAGTTTAGGGAAAGTATCGACGTTTATGCTTGTCAATCATCAAGGCACTGTTGGGAGTGAAACTGGAGGGAAGGACAGCGATCGAGGAGGATTACTAGTTTAAAAGGACTTCGGCGGTAATACGTCCATAATGTTTCGGAAAAATAGTATTTATTTTCAAGGAAACTGGTTTGCTTTACTCTAAAATAAGGTTATCAAGCAAACCTTTCAATGCGCGGAACTTAACGAGCCTCAATCGCTGCTTCATTGCATTTGAGGGTAGAGCGAAAACTGTGGATTATTTACGCCAGCAAACTGTGTAAACTTAAAGGGGGTTTATCTAAAGACGGATATCGTGGTGTTTAAACACACTGTGTTTGACATATTTAAACACAGAGAGGACTTAATCCAGAATAGTTTGTAAGAGCCGCGTCGCTGTTGGGAAGCTCTTCCAGTGTGGACGTGCTTGAAACCAGGAGTGACGGTATTTTCATAGTGTTTTAATACATTTACCCAAAACACACCAGTGTAACTTCCACCTCACGTTACAGAGCTTTTCCGTATATTTTGCAGGTTGAAACGCGAAACTTAAAACGCGTCTTTTGCTGAAAGGCTGTAAGATATGAGCGGAGGAGATGTGGTGTGTTCGGGGTGGCTCAGAAAGTCTCCACCTGAAAAAAAGTTACGGCGTTATGTAAGTTACATTTAATCTTATTTATTCAAATGCACATGTACGCTTTTGACAGTAGAACTGCTGGCGCAGTATTCATGCAAATGTACAGTTTGCTTTCCAACAAACGCGGATCAATCACTGCCCACGATCGGGCGCTTAAGGCTTTGGCGTTTACTTTTTCTTTCTTAAATGCTGGCGATCCCAGAATAGCTTTCAAATAAGGTCCAGTTCCATAAAATACATGTGAATGAGAGTGTAAACAGGGACTGAGGCGTTTCAGTTCAGTGGCTGTAGCTATGAAACCCTTGTTTGTGGCGTCATAATTGGTTCTGTGCGACACGCCTACCTGGGCTATGTGAAAACATTTGTGCTATGTTTATAACAATTTTTATACCTTTGTGAATGTTAATGAAAAAATTATCAGGTGAATTGACCTGCATAAAAAGTAGTCTGAGATCGCAATCTAATAAATTGTGATAATTTACGGGAAAGTTGTTAGCAATCCAGTGGGTTAAAGCTATAGAGGGAGTCTGTTAGTACACAAGTTGCATAAAATATAAATTGTTTGCACAAAGTATGGATCTTTAAAAACACCATAACAGCTTTTAAACCACTTTGAAAAGTGATTATTTAAGAAGCCATGCCTTCCCATAGTTTGCAGTTATTAACCATCCATACATGGCAATTTTAATAGTTGAATGGTCGTTACATTAACTGCATGCTTTGTGTCTTTTAGTTAAATGTTTTAAAAAGTTTTGTTTTAACAACTTCATATATTGTGATTATGATGATTATATTATGATGATTAGGATATTTGTTCTCACCAAATTGTATGAAAGGCTTTTGTTTGCTACTACTATAGTTGCCAAGACAACTGAAAACTAAGCTGTCCATTCTGTCTACAAGGGATGAGTCAACACATTTAGTCATTCACTTATTGTATGTGTATCGTAGGGTCTTCCCTTCCTCTTAGTGGTAATATACACTGATAATCTGTAATGAAATCACTCACTTACAGCTCTGCCCAATATCAAGCTTCAAACAAACATGTTAGAAATCTCCTCTAGACTCATGTAATGCTTTTTTTATTGGATTCTTTTAATCTATTGAAGCTCTGCTAGAAATGTTGCTATTGAAATCATGTTTTATCTGCTTCTCTAATCAGCAACATGTTTTAAATATTTTGACATTGACATGTTTTGTTTGAATGTTTGATTGGCAGGACTAATCAAACTTGCAGCTGGCATTTACCCTCATAGCCGATGAATGAATTTGCATAGATTCAAGTGACACAGTTTTACAGAAACATTTAGAGAGTGTCATTTTGCATGCATTGAACGTCACGATTAAAGGATGGTCTGCTGAATGTGATGAACAACGTGTCATTCAAATTTAATTAAAATGATTACTGAGTTTATCCACACAATGTTATAAGAAGATTACAACCAATCAAGTAGTGCTTTGTGATACCGCAGTGCATTCTCAAGGCCTTCTAATTTTTGTATTTTCTATTGTTTTAGAGAGGTACATAGTGGTTTGTAAAAAAATGATTGTAACTTATCATAACTTAAATTGATAACTTAAATAGAATACCCCTGCACTAGATGTCTTGTATGGCTATGAAATAAGCATTTTGCATTTTTTTTCATAATTAGATGGACGTTTTCTCTAAAGGGGTGTGGATCAGGAAATAACCTGAACCAACTTGAAATAGTCAAAATAGTCTCTCTAATACTGCTGGTTTGTCCAGAACTCAACAGCAAGCAATTAAAAAAAACAAACACGGTTTCATATACACATAATAGTAAATAAAATAATTCATAAAATGCGTGGAGTAGCTGTAACGTGCAATAAAATGGTGCGCCTGTCAGCTAAGGATGCTTGCAGCCCAGCTGATTTTAGTGGGAACAATCTAGTTTTGTTGCATTGTGATACACCCCTTGCTTTGTTGTCAGAGACATTTTGTTCATCAGCTTTTTATGTTTGTTTAAAATGTAGCATTTTTGAGCCATAATTTGCACTTTTGGACTGCAAACTTTCTTCCCTCCTCTCTTGGAACTGTTGCCCCCTTCTTAGTTTTGAAGTGCTGTCCCCTTCCTTAGTCTTAAAATGCTGTTCTAACATCATCAGTCGCCATTCTCAGCATGAAGGTGGAGTGGAATTTTTAAAACATCACATGTAGCGCTTTGAAAGTTTCTGATTGGCAGCAGATTGTTTTTACTGGAACCGAGTGGCTAATAACTAAAATGCTTCTACTTCAAAGGGCCCTGCCAGGTGTACAGGTCTATTACAGATGTACTGTGTCGGGTTTGTCCATTTATGCACTTTTCCTAGCATGAGTGTATGCAAGGCAAGCAAATGTCAGCGAGCTAGTTGTGTCTAGCTCCTCACAATAATCTTGCGTTTGAACCTGTTGTGGATGCTTCAGCAGTGTAAAGCAGATCTTTTCAGTTGCATGAGTCAGAAGTTTGTGTTCTTGATGGTGTGGCAACAGCAGATCATTTGACTCAGCTGTTTACAGGGAAATGCTCTCGATGGCACAAAGTGCGCAATCAGCTGAGGACCCTCTCAGTTGAATGCTTCTACGCTGTCATGCTGTTAAACAGGGTCTGTCCACATGACAGACTGGACTGGAGGCATCAGAAGATCATACGTTTTTCTTTCATAATTTTTTTCCTACCATATTATATTTCTCAAACTAGGCAATGACGTGGTTAAAATGTCCCTGTGGGCTCATTTTTAGTGTTTGTGCATTTTCCATGTGGCCTCATCCTCCTTTTTTGTAAACTTCCTTTTTTGCACCCTTCCCACAGAGAGAGCAATTGTGAAACAGCCAAGTGTAGTTGCAAACACATACTTTATATGAATCTGGAGAGTGTTAAGCCTCGCTTATGCTATAATGACCCATTTCAACTTATTACTTTTAGTAATTTTTTCTCAGTTTGGTTATAATTCAATACATTAAATTCCTTATGGAGGTTATTTGCAAATGTATAGAAGTAATTTTTCATTTCGTCTTAATACAGTGTTAACGGCTATCATTGTTTAATACTACAACAGCTGGTATAATTGACGGCAGCTTCTGACTTTTGATTAAAGTATGTTTCAGTGACAAAAATGTGGCTGTATTAACTGTAATTTTTTCAGTTCTGTTTACAGTAGCATATTTTTGAGATTGCGAAATTGTGTATGAACTGTTGCACACAGTGGCATTCTACAACACAATAAGTGTTGAGAATGATTAAGGGATTGTGGCTAAACAGAGGTGGAAATGCAAGGATTTAGATCTAATCAAAAACACCCTCCACCCTTCCCTTTTAATGCAACTCGGCAAGTTAGGTGCTGTAACCATTTACAAAGTTTAGTTAGCTAGAGAGACATTACCCATGACGCGCTGACCTCACTGACTGCTTCTAAGCATGCAGTTGCATTTTAAAGCTTGCTGCACTGAATTCAGTGACGTGCTAAGGAAAAACAAAAAAACAGTTTTTTTCACTAAGGGATTGAAATATTTCTTTGGTAAGAATTCATTAAATCTGCTTAGGTTGGGGGAATATAATCGCTTAAGTCTGTGCTGAAACAAACATGCACACAGGGCAGATACAAACAGTGTTTGTGGCTGGGGTTATCAGCTTAGCTGGGTGCTGGTGTAGACATTTTTTGTTCATTTGTTTTCTCGCTCGCTCTCTCTCTCCCCCTCTTGTTTTTGCCCGTCTTCTCCCATCCTGACTGGCCATTTGTGTTTAGAGTTGTTCCGTCAGGGCTAAAAGAGGGGCCCTGAAAATAAAGTGGCTCAGCTATCAATTATTAATTGTAGCAAATAAGAAAAATGTTTTGCAATATTAATGTACTTTATTCCTACCCACTATAGATATTCAGTAGTGATGTAGTGAAATTAAAATTCTTGACCAAAACACACAATTCTGAGCATCCTGTGCTAGTAACTAATGCTAATGCTACAAAAATTTGCTAATGCTACAAAAATTTGCTAATACTAAGTGAATTTGCTTAATATTGTATCAGATGTCTAAATAATGATCAAATAATTCTACATTTAAATGTCTGTAATAAATTTCTAAATATTCAGTTGAGGTCACTACAGACACATTTAGACTCCATAAACATTAATTTACACTACTTCAATAATGTTATACAACTATTCAAAAATAAAATAAGCGTTGTTCAATGCTTTAGTGATTTGACAGACTGGTTTGTCCTTAGTGTCCAGTGGCAAACTTTGCGTTGAAAAATACTGGCCAATCCTGTCACTAACTGTGATAAGTTTAATTTGAATGAAAGGAATTTCTTCTTACACCTCAGGCAATTTTGCTAAAGACTTATGTAAACATTGGTTTCGTAGTTTTTCAGTCATCAAGGTCATGACATATACAAAGCAAGGACATCCTTTAGTAATAAAGACTAATAAAGATTTCCGAATGGATGTTTTTTGAGGATATAATTAAAATTTTATAAAATGGTTAGAGTACAAAAAGTTTTATCTGCATATTTTGGAACTGCTGTGCAGTAAATAATATGTAGTAATAGTGAAGATGGTTAATTAAAATTCAGTTGGTTTAAGCATTTGTTGATTTTATTTTAGTGGCGAGATGGTGTATGTTTTAGGATTCCAGTGGTGAGGAAACAGGCCCAGCTGTCGTAACTTATTCACACAGTCTGTTCTCTAGAGGGCCTCCAAAGGCAACCTCTGTCTGGGAGCGGGGAAAGTGACCTGCCCCCTTTAAACACACACACATACATAGTCTCTCTCCTTTCTATTTTTAATGTGTAGCTTGAGAGTTCTTTATTATTCACCAGGGCTCTATAAGTTTCATCCAGAAACACAGAGCTTTATATATAGACTATTTACATTCTTTATTGGTGGGAAACTTTCTCGGAAGCAAACTTGTGTTTGACTTTTCCCATTGTTGTCTTTTTTTCAAAGGACTTTCATGGATAGTGTGTGCAGTGTTTAATAGAACCAGCCAAGACTTGAGCTTGTGGCATTTTCTCCATGTGTATATGTGTGTATGAAGTGCTCAGCTATTGGGCATGACGAGCTTGGCTAATTTTAATCTCTGAAGTGGTCAGTAGACCTCTGGTATCAAATCTGGTTCATGATAAGTTTGATTAGCATCATGTATGTGTCATTGTTTGATCTGAATTATCTGTATCTGAGTACTGCTGTTGTTTGGTCAGCTGATCCTAATTTAGCATTTGGTCTGAGCAGAAAACTACACAATCATGTACACCAATGAGGCTTACATGAAAAGGCAGTTCCATCTTAAATGCACAAAGCCTGTTTGCTTGTTTTCATCTGGTAAAGGTTCAGGTTGTAAGCAGATGTATGTTTTTATGTGCCGTGGATATTTGTTCAGTCATGTATTTTCCCTTGCAGAGATTAGATAAGTTCAAAATGGAAGGTTCACACTTTCATTGTTTTAGCTTTCTTTATCACTACCATGGACTCCATTGCTATGTTCACACATGAATTCATCAGCATCATTACATTTAGACCGTATCATTTCATATTGGACTTAGGCTTAGGGTTAGCTGAATTAGCTGAAGTTTAGAGGAGAATTGAGAGAATTCAAGTGTGGACATTTTGATTTCTTGGGTGAGTCTAGTTTAAGAATAGATTTAAGCCTTTTTTTGGAAGGTGGTATTTTAGGGCAGCAGTTCATTCCCATAAACGTACGTAGATGACCAAAGATGGTCCCTTTGGTTTACTCAAAGAATGTTTAGGGCAGGACAGTGTTCACTTCTAAAGTGCTAAAAACGTTAAGCATCAGACATTCAGGCAGACTTAGGTTTTGGATTTTTATTCAGCCAATCTAAATAGAATGTCAGTGCACTGCTGAGTGGTTATATATCAATAATTCATAGTAGTTTTCTGAAGAGTCATTTGCTAACACAGAGGATGCATATCTCACGTTGGGCCGATTTATGAACTGAAGGTTGTTTACACTGTAATAATAAACTGTATTAGGAAATTCTTTGTGTAGATTGAAGGCTTAAACAAAGTATATATTCCTATATATTTAAGGGCACATCATCTGGTCACGTCAGTTCTTCTCTCTATATATGTAGTTAATATTTAGTGGATAAATATGTAGTTAGTAGTATATGTAGACATTTTACAAATGTAGCACCATACAGTTGATGACCCTAGTGTGGTCCTTATAAATATGCAGCCCCTTTTTCCCCAGGGACCCAGGCTGCACAGGAATGAGGCCCTCATTTCTCTCTCTCTCTCTCTCTCTCTATATATTTTTCTTTCTGTCTCTCTCTTTTTCTCTTTAGCTGCTCTAGTGCTCCTGCCATGTATTTCTGCAGAGGGCTGCTTTCTCAGGTCACTGACAACAGCACGGTGACCATTTCCTGTGCTGCTGTGTTGCCACTGCTGATGGTTCCCAGATGGCTGTAGAAAACTCCTGCTCTATTTCTACTTTTCTTTGTTTGGAATAAAGCCTAGTTATGGGCTGGAGTACATATGGAGGAGGTGTATGAGAGAGAGCGATGTGAGTGGGCTGCAGGGAGAACAGAGCAGTGTGGGATTGAGAGACTTAGTTTTGGCTGTTATAGTGACACTCCAGAATGACTAGCATAATAAGCCAGATTCACTCTGGTGCAGAACGCACGTGGTCTTGTGAGCATTACATCAGAGCTTGTCCTACTGATGTTCACAAACAAGCATTTGCAGGGAGTTTCAGATATGCAGCTTAATGCCCGTATGTCTCATTTT
>JAZGTK010007375.1:0-19467 GCA_036877625.1 Ambastaia sidthimunki | reverse complement strand
TTTTTTGTTTGCCAGTAGTTTTAAGCTTGTGTTTTAAGTTTTTGGAGAATAATTGTGAGATGTGTTCTGTCGTCCACAGCAAGTGGTGTCTGCTGTCCGTGCGGGGGTCAATCCTTCAGGTCACCCCTCCAATGACACCAGCATGTGGGACCTCAGTAGCTCCTTCTTCTTTGCAGGAACCGTCATCACCACAATAGGTAACAGCTGTAGTACTTCCTGTGTCAAAGTATTATGAGGACATTTTGCAATTAACTTACATATTGCGTGCCATACATATCACCCACTAAGGGTCTGCACTCTGCATATTCAACATGGATGCATTTCTCAGGAAATATTTCATTTGGAATTAATCACCAAGATTATGTGGGAAATTGTGTTAACTTAAGCTTAATTAATGAAGAATGACTAATCCTTTCAAAAGCTTTGACCGTTCTTGAATACATATATGCAACACCTTTGTAACTTGCTGGAGCAGAGCCAAGGAGTGTATTAAATAGCCCCCCTCCTCACTCCCCCCAGTGTCCTTACTGGATGTGAAGTATAAAATGTAATTAATGAACCGAGTGTGTCTGACAGCTTGACCTTTTATTCAGAGATGAAAGAGGCCAAGGTCTGGGAGTGTATCCCATCACTTCATCAATTCTGCAGGTTTTAGATGATGGTTATTATGATAGTGTGATATCAAATATTGTACCACAATAAAGCAGCTGGTTTCAGAACAGTGTCACGACTTTAATTTTTTCACTAGGTCACGGATGTTGCATTTATCAGTTATCAGAGGGTTTGACTGCATAAATTCACATCGCTCTATGCTCATTTGTGTCATCCAGTCAAGTCATTCACACACTTGGCCTTCAAAGCTCAAACTGTTCATTAGTTTGACCACCTAGATAGACAAAACACTGCCATTTATTGTCATTTGAATGAATCTGTCAACACCTCCTGTTACCCCCACCAGCAACCACACACACACACACAAACACACACACACACTTCAGAGAGTCCTTATCTGGCCATCTGTTTGTGAGGACATTATATTCACTAATGCACAGAAATCAGCAGAGCGGGAGAATTTGCCATCACTGGAGCTCTCAGAAGAAACACTTATGTGCTCATTAATCTCAATCAGACATGTTGTTACATGAGGTTTGCGTCAGTCGCTCAGAAAGTAGCTGTTTCACTAATGAGGGAGGCATGACATTTTTTCTCCCTGTGTCAGACTGACTTGTGTTGTGCTGAGAAAAAACCAATGACGTTATTACCAAATCAGATGAATAGTTTTTTCCCATTGTTTGTGTTTTATGTTGTTCATATATTCACTGTGTGTTTAGACTGTAGTTGCTCGGTAAGGTGTTTTGACTGTTTCATGCTTTAATTTGTTACTTTTTTAAATAGTGCAATATCACACATTGATTCTCCTACAGGTTAATTATACATTATTGTGTTGTTTTCCCCTGTAAGGCCAGAATTTATATGAGCAAAAAAACATTATCATTTACTATTGTGTTTGAATCAGGAGAAAATGGAAATGCTGAGCCATTGAAACCTGTTATAAATTTTCACTGCTTAAGAACTAAAATGCCTTATAGCATTACAGTTAATTTACTGGAATAAGTGCGCTGTGCCTGTTCACCTGTGAACAGATGTGATTTACTTTTCCAAGTACTGTTACTTGTCTTCGTTATGTTATATGCTATTAAGCTTGTCTCACAGAAATACTATCTTTTTTTGAATGGTTTTTAATGTTTTTTTATTTAATTAGACTTTAAAGACAGATTGCATGAGGAGTATTTGACCCTTCTTAATGACCCTCAAGGAATTGTGACATAATTGGATTGAGGCTCTTGTGGAAATGCCCTTCATTGGTCCCTTACACTGAGGGTGGGCTTGACCGGTTGCATGTTGCAACTTGATCTTGTAATTGCTCAACTTCCTGGTATATTCCTTGTTCCCAGTTCTAGCTGTTGGTTTTCTCTTTGTGTCTCACTCTCTAGCTTTCTTATTAGAAGTAAACTTTTTGAATCATAGACTGTAACCAATTAGCAAAGTTTCTTAATCCGCAACACCTTCATAATGCAACATGTAATAATACACCTAATAATAATAATACACAATAATACACAATAATACAATAATACACCTTCATAATAACAACATAATAATCCAGCAAATAAACATTTTAGGCTAAACATTTTAAACTGGCTTTAAACTGATTATTACAATTAGACTTCTTGAGATTGATTCTTGAATTTAAATGGAGAAACCTAAAAAAAGTCCTTTGGAAATGGTCTCTTGGCTGAATCTGATGTCATGTATAATTCATCTCACCTAACTGTGATTCTCTCTTGGTAATGTGCATTTGCACTTATTTTCATGCTGTCATATTTTATTCCTGCATTCATTTTAAAACGAGCATTTTTACACCTGAAAGTCATCCTATTAGCATGCAAATGTGTATGATCTGATTTGCTATACCATTTCTATAGCTACATTTAGAGACTAAAGCTAATTTCTCTGAATTCAAAGAGACGCTCCTTGCGCCCTGTATGATGTAGCGCTAATGTTCTCTGTCAGATAAATAAGGCGTCCCAACGTGAATTTTCATAAAACTATCTGCATGCTGAATCAAATTAGGCTCTTCTGAAACGCTTATTAGCCCCGTGAAAACACTAGCCTAAGAGAAGCATGACTTTAAACAGTAAGTAATTAATTGGACAGTAAAGTAAGTAATTGGACTCAATGACCAACAATATCTTGTAAAATAACACATTTTTAGCTTTAAATATGTGTGGCTTGTTATCTTCCCTTTCGCCAGATCCTGCCACATGCTTTAGTACTCGCGTATTATGTGTAGTATCATTAGTATTCAAGTCTATCTGACAGAATGTCTTCTGTTTCTGCAGGCTTTGGAAACATCTCTCCACACACAGAGGGTGGGCGGATCTTCTGCATTATCTACGCCCTGCTGGGAATTCCACTCTTTGGCTTTCTCCTGGCTGGAGTGGGTGACCAGCTGGGCACCATATTTGGCAAAGGAATCGCAAAAGTGGAAAAGATGTTTGTGGTGAGTGATTATTCAATACAGTCCTTATAAAACGTTAGTACTCAGTCTTACTGGAATTAATTACCTAAATTAATTTGTTGGTGAAGTTTATTCAGGTGACAAACAAATGAGAACAATGTGAGTCATTTTACCTGTTGATAGGAACAGTAAAAATAAAAATACGTTAATAAACAAACATAAACAACAGATAAGACCTATGTAAATGTAAACTTGTAGGCATGTCAACTATGTAAACTTTTAAATCCATAACTATTTAAAATAACGAGCTGACAAAATAACCCGACATCTAGAAAATACTACCATTTGTTTAAAAACAGACCATGCATCACAAACTCCCTTTAATCTGAAATGTATTTTCTTGACTCCATCCCCTTGTGTCTTTAAAATAATTGTGTTGTAAACACACACTGACTGCTGTTACAGATCACAGCCTGATTCTGTGCTGCAGAACACTTGCTCAGTTCTGATGATTCAATCACTTAAGTGCCTCTGGTGATCTGTTTACACTCTCTGCACATACACACCTTTTCATTTTCTGCTGAGTCGTGTTGATTTTAAGCAGCAACAACCTGATGTGGATGTTTCCTATGAAAAACGCAATACAGGATTTTATTGTCAGGAGTCAGTGCAGTGTAGTGAATTATTCATTGCTGGTGCATTATGCTGTGCAGCCAAAGGAAACAATTGCTTCAAGCTCAACAGAAGTAATTTGTACATATTGACCTTTCAAGGCAACAAATGTTTATTTTTTTTAGGCTATTGCTTTAAAATAGTGATAGGCTGAAAGTCATACAGTATATAGCAGCCTAGCTGTCTGATTACTGAGTCTTAATACTGAGTCTGGATATGTTATTGCAGAAACATCAATTGTTATACATGCACCACTTTGCTTACTAGATAAAATCATTTGTTTTTGCTTTTCTGTAATTTTATATTGATGCATTAAACAAAGATGCTGTTCTCATAATAATAATAAAAAACTCCATCATGGCTGTTCTGAGAACAGATGCATTTGATTAAAGGATTTTCCCCTAAGCGCATGTATATGGTGCCGGTACCTGCACAATAGAAAGGTTTTGCTTTACCTTAGTAATCAAACAGCTATGTAGATATATATTTTCTTATTAGTGTTTTAGCATAATGAAAGTCTGAAGTCTTATTTGAGATGTTCAATAATGGAAAGGTCTCAGTGATCAGGGAAGTCCAGGAACAATTGACACTTTGTGAAGTGTAATGGGAAAGTTCATTAATTTAGATTTAATTAGGTTTGGATTTATTCGTTTCTATGTGGGAGAGTCATGCCGGACAGCTGCTGCATAATAGTGTTTTCAGTTTTCAGTTTGTGTCCAGTGGGTACAACTGTGATCTCTCGGCAGTGATTATAATGTGATTAATCACTTCCATTCTCACCTCCTTCCTGCTCGTCTGTTTTACCTCTTAGAAATGGAACGTGAGCCAAACCAAAATTCGTGTGACATCCACGGTCCTGTTTATCCTGTTTGGGTGCCTGCTGTTTGTGGCCATTCCCGTGCTAATCTTCCAGCATATTGAGGGCTGGAGCGCTCTGGAAGCCATCTACTTTGTTGTCATCACATTAACCACTATTGGATTTGGGGACTTTGTGGCAGGTAGTGATTTAAGTTTTTTAAGAGCCTTTTTTGTGGCCTCAATCTAAATTTTAAACACTGATGTTTGCTGTATTTTGAAAGCAACAAATTGCTCAGATTAACACCGCAAACAGGAGAAAAAAATTGTTAGCAGAAATTTTGTTACATCCATCCAATAAAGCTGCAATCCGTAACTTTTGCCTCTCTATCACAGTAAGGTAAGAACACTGTGCAGCTGTGAACTTTGACCATTGACCTGTTATGTACTGACTCAATAACTGATTTTAGTTTATTGTTTTTAACCAAAAAACGTTACAGATTGCAAACAACATCTCATACTGGTGCATATAGTGTCATGCCTTAAGATAAGCAGCTTGAATTTATTGTAGAAACTCTTTACACATAATTTAGTTATATGTACTGATGCCAGCCAGAGGAAAAAAGGTCTGTTTTCTGGCCTAAACCATCTGTACAAGCATTGCTTTTCTAACACTTTCAATATTTTATGTGAACTTATATGAGGATTGATTGATGTTAAAAACTTTATCGCTGCTTCTCTTCTGATTTCAGGAGGGTCCGAGATTGAGTATCTGGACTACTATAAGCCCATCGTGTGGTTCTGGATCCTGGTGGGTCTAGCCTACTTTGCTGCAGTTCTCAGTATGATTGGAGACTGGCTTCGGGTCATTTCCAAGAAGACCAAAGAAGAGGTATGTTATGGGATCCCCAAAGCCATTGCAAATGACGCACAACCTTGTTCTGTTCTGAATAATATGGGCAATAAGAATTACCAGCACAAATATTTCCCATCACAGATGTGCCTCGCAAAATACTATCTCCTTTATTTAATGTGTACTGAGCTATATTTAACAAGTATATGTAAAAGCTCTGTATTTAAAAGATTATGTAGTAGCACTATGGTATTTGGTTTAGGAACCTCCCTCTATTCAGTTTTCCAGGTCATGTGGGCGTGTTCATTATATGTAATTGTGGCATTGTTTGCTATGTCATTCAAAACAAAGTTCCAATGCGACGAAAGCCAATGACTGATCAGTCCTGTATCTGGCTTTCATTTGCTCAGCAGTGTATGAATTGGTCTCACACTGGACTATTATACGCTTGAATTAGCTTGAATAGATGGTCTGCTTTGTTTGAAGAACATAAGACATTTTCTGTCCTATTGTGCATTTCTCGGGAGATGGGAAAAGTGATCAATTTTCTGACATTAAATGTAGGAGTTGTGATTTTTCCCTTATGAGAACATGGAGGTCTTTCACAAAAAGGGGAATGTAGGTCTGTAGGTCTACAGCAGTGTTCAGCTCAATGAATTGACTATTATACAGGAAAAACTGCACATGTGAACCTGATAATGACTTACGCTATTAACACTCTCTCTGGAAATAGGTGAAAAGGAAGGTACGGGTTTAGAGTAACCGGTTCAACCTAATTCTCATCTATAATCCATCGCCCTTCAGGATTTTGAAAATGTTGCCATGGCGCTGTGTGGAACATTCTCTTCTTTCTCTTTAGAATTATGTTTCGTTCAAGCCACCTGCTCATCTTCTGGCCTCATTAGAGAGAAAAGCAAATGTCACATTTATGTCACATTTTCAGTTTATTTTTTTTTGTCCTTAGTATAAGAACTACTGTTTTACATTCCATCCTTGTCTTGACAACATTTCTAATATTTCTAATATAAAATATCTAATAACTTTACTTTTCCTGAATAAAACAGACTGGCAGCATTGACAAATATGCATGTTAGAGGACGTCCTGTTAACAGTGTATGAAGAGTCATAAACACAAGGCTAAGGGAATTTAGTCTTGCAATGATTTCTGTGTAACATATATTAGGTTTTTCCTAAAGACAGTATTTTAACAGAAAATGAATTTGTAGTTTACAACCAATAAGGTGCCTTCTGTTTGATTTTGAACACTTCATAACAAATAGTTTGAAAACTGTGTTGTTAAATACAGTGTTTGCACCATGTTGCATGTATGTCCTTCATGATTTGTTTGCATTGCCCGACTGAATATTGCATTTCCGTCAGGTTGGAGAGTTCCGTGCACACGCCGCAGAATGGACAGCTAACGTGTCGGCGGAATTCAAGGAAACACGGAGGCGTCTGAGCGTGGAAATTTACGACAAGTTTCAGCGGGCAGCATATATCAAGCGCAAGCTGTCCTCAGAGCTCGGGCAAAATCCTGGTCAGGACTTGATGTCATGCAGAAGGACCCTGTCTGTTAACTTCACAGATCTAGAACTAGAGAAAGACCCGCCCACTCTTACCAAAAATGGCAGCCTCTATTTAAATGGTCTTACCCCGGACTTCCCTGACTGTGGAGAGATTTCCATTATTGAACATCTCAAATAAGACTCTAGGCTCTTATTACATTAAAAATGCATATGTAGAAGTGGAAGAGTCTACATATCTATTTGATTACAAAGTTATATCAAAAACATTCATATCTATACTTACCGTTCCTGGATGTATATGGATGTGCTGTCACTTTTATCAGTGTAATGAAATCTTTGAAAGGGTAATTTTATGCCTTGTACCAGTGAAATGAATCTGTCAGCATTTTGTAGGGATTAAGATAATGTTTGATAAAGTCTGTATTCTTTAGCAAAACAGGCCAGAAGCTTTTAATACACAGTGAAACATTTGTGCCTTAAATATCACAAGGGATGGTCTTGCCAGAATGCTGCTACGTGTTGAACGATACAGAGAAATTGAGGTTTATTTATTATTGTTTTTGGTACCGAATGGACCACATTCCCAGTTCTTACATCACCGTGTCCAAACACTGAGAAACTTAATTGGTTTTTGGATGTGTATCTTGAAGACAACATGTCTGAGCATCTGTTCATCAACTCCCTTACACAGCCGTTCACTTATGACTCACCAGCCCAGTTTATTTCCTACAATAGAACAAAATCTACATCCACTTTTTGTGTAAGGACTTCTGAATACACTTTAAAATTAGGTGACAAAGTATGTAACACTGTAGCGTTATTGTATTTTTAGAATAGTAGAATTCTGTAAGCAAAAATCACATCACTATTTTTATGCCTGTTTTTATTTCTGAAACTTGAATAATTTGGTTTTATCACAAATTATTCATTAATGCTGACAGAATTGGGCATGAAAGATTGTAATAACACAGTATTGTTTTCTGTTATGTCTGCTGTATAAAAAAAGATGAAAGTGTGAGTATTTTTAAAATAGCTTACTGCTGGCTAAAACATAATGCATAATATGTTGTAATTATACAGTCTCACCTCTGTTTGCCTTTAGCCTGCACATGATTTACATTCAGTGTAACATAATTAAAGCCAAATGTAACTTAATTTACTGTGGAAACAGATACAGACAAGAATGGCCAAAGAGAATGTTTATCTCGGCTGTAGATAGAAGCTTTGGCTTTTTGGACTGTTCAGTTACAATTTATTACTTATTTTTTCATGTAATTGTAATAATAGCATAATGGTATAATGAAACCATTTAAGGGACTGCATGAAGGAAAGACTATGAATGTTCTGTATAATTTGTGTAGGCATTGTGTCAATGCAGAATGAATAATTATCTGAATAAAATTCAGACATGTCAAAAACACCTGCAAAAGACACTGATGCAGCTGGTGCATGAAAACAGATTTTTTTGTACAAGTTTTATTTTTGACATTGGAAATAAACATTAAACACTAATGTCTTATATACCATCTCATTTTGAATAGTTATTAGTAGTAAATCACTAAAATGTAGCAACAGTTATAAGTATAAATTCATTGAGTGAATATAAGCTAAACAGTTAATTACGCAATCAGTTGGGGAAAATCCTCAGTGTATTCAGACAAGATGCATTTAAGTGCAAATATAAACTTGCCTGTGTTTATCATTGAGAATCTGGATAATAAGAATATTTTTACACACCCTTATACAGTATTTCAGATTGAAGTAAATATAACTTATTTGCAAGGAGTCAAGTTATCTCAGATCTAATTCACCTTTTCTTAACCACTTACTGTAATTCTTTAATCTGTTTTTTCAAACTATGCTCAAATTCTTGGTTATTAAGCTGGTTTCATTTTTGTTCTGCTAACTTTGTATTTTTTCACCAGCATTTGTATGTGCCACCCTTTTTACACATTATTTGAGATGTTTGTACAGTTTTATATATCGGTTTTACGTTTAAATAAGTAGAATAAACACAAATCAATATCACATATGACAGCAGATTGAGATTTTTTGTCTTGAACAAACTGACATGCATTCATTAGTTCTGTAGCCAAATCAATTCTATTGTTCTGGTGTTCAACTTTTGAGATCTTAAAAACGTAAACTGGACGAAACAGCAACACTATCCTAAACAAGTGCCAGTACCACAAGCACACATACACGCTCACAGAACCCGCTGTGAGATGACTCTCATAACCCTGTTCCACTGCAGCCCGATACAGTCGGAAGTTAACAGTAAATCTGTCCGTCGTCATGAGCCAATCAGGACTGTGTATTTCAAGCATGAGCAGATGTTATGTAAGCAGGTCTGAATATCTAAAGAAAACATGAGCACCAGCGTGAAAGAACATTCCCACTCAATAAATCCTCTCGCTATGCCACTCGTCTCATTAGGGTCAATTGGTAGAGGACATTACCAACAGACCTAAAACAACACCAGACTTTCTATCTGTAAACAACTTGTGTGACATCACAGATTGTGTGAACATTTGAGATTTACATGACATTCTGTGTTATCAGTTTATCTGTGTTTTTATTGATCTATCCTACAGAAGTATACATTTGGTTTTAAACATAGTTACAGGCAGGTGTAAATGAGGATGAAGGCTGAATGTTGAGAGAAAGCTCAACACATGTTTGTTCTCATTTATAATTCAATTGCAGAAGTAAATGTCATAGTATGTTATTTAATAAAAACTGGCTGTTCTCAGATTGCTTTAACTGCTTTTTTAAACACGTACACTGTCTGTTTTCTGTATTGTTGGGTCTGAAAAATAAATGTTTGAATAATAGCATGATAAATGATAAGGATAATTCGCTGTTTTTAGTGTTGTTTTTTAGGTTTCTACATTCACTAGAGCTGCTATAGAGGTTCTGTTATTTTGGTGATGACCCATGTGCTAACAATTTAACACCCTTGGGTCAAATTTAAGAGATGTTTGGAAGAATATTCTTCTGTATTTACAAAACCTCCCTGACTAAACTGTAGGGAGCATCACAAAAATGAGATAAATGATGGTCCAGACTGAATGAAACATCTTACAAAAAGAATATTAAATTCAGTTCAAATATTGATTTCACTGGTCCTAATTCTGTACTTTGTGCATGACAAACAGCCTCTTGAGTTTGAAGTGTGGACATTTCCATGGACTGGTGGTGGGAAGCTTCTGAGGGGTTCTCTGGTCTCCAGCTCTTTGATGTTTTAGCACAACAGCCAATGTGGCAATTGAGTGCAGTTATTTTTCTTCTACTCAGACTACATCTAAAATTGACTGCTGTTTCCTGTCATTCAACTGGTGGAGCAAGGGGCTAGCCGAGGTCATAGGTCTGATTCCCAGTGAATGCATGCCTTGTAATATGTATAGCTTTAATTCATATAATATTTGGCAAAATATAATGCCTGTTATGCTAGATTAGAATATGTCAGAATTGAAAAATAGCAAACTGTTATCATGCTACACTGACTGCTACATGACATAATCTAATAGACTTAGCTCATAGCTTAATGTTTTTAAATTACATTTAATACCAAAAGGATAGATACTTTAATAATATATAATGGATAATATACAAAAACCTAAATAATTACCCAAAACTATGAATGAACTTTAGGGGCTGCATCCATATCCATTCCACTGTAATACTAATGTTATTGCTTCTAGGCAACCATATTTAGGCCATTAGTCATAACTTTAAGTTTATTTACTAATATGATTTATTTTGATGGATGAAAAATCAATAAAAACTACTTTGAAAAAGGGCAGTTCTATGGGGCACCATGGCAGAAAATACAATTTTTACAATTTAAAATACAATATTGACTCAGAGCACATAAAGTTACCAACATAAAGCGCTTACAGGCTTATTCTAAATAATTATTCATAACTTACATGAATTATGTTTATGCAGAAAAGGGAGAGTGTTTGTTTCCTCAAGAAAACATCATGCATTTGAGGTCTGCAACTAATTTAACGTCACATGCCTTTATTTTCTGACCTCAGCAATACTGTATGTAAGCTAAACTGTTCATTAAACAGTAAGTTCTCAAGGGAGGATAGCGGCCCATTGGGGCAGACAGTCTGTACTGTAACTTTCCATGATTCTACAGTACTCTGTTGTCAGTTAACTAATCCTCAGTCTGAGTGACAGCCAAGCAGACACATTGCTTCAAACACACTATTCACTTTCCCAACGGTGATGTCTTTCTTTAAACAGTTCTGTATTTCTTTAAATTGTTTCAGTTTTTTTGCTAATTAACAAATTGTTCTGTAGCTTCAATGGAAGAGCGAAGCGCTAGCAACACAAAGATCAAGGATTTAAGTTAAGTTTATTAATTATTAATTAAAATGACTTTATTATTTAAAAAACTATCCTGACCCAAAACCCAGCTGACCTCAAATAACACTGATGTTACTGTGGAACAGAGAAAAAGGCCTGTGCCTGGTCCAGCAGCTCTTTCTGAAGGGCTTCTGTTTTTGTGTGCTGTTCAGACAGCAGGATGTGAGAAAGAAAAGAACAGTTCATGCATAATATGCAGAAGGACTGTGAGCTCCAATCATTACTGTGAGAAGATGTGGCCAAGCACATCATCTTTATCATGCTCTACTTATCATTAGCACTCATTTTATTTGGCTGATAGAGACACAAATGTGTTTCAGTCCAGTTCTCTCAATGGACTAATGAAAATCTTCTTGTGGTCATCTACACTTTATTATGATATTGCCTGAATTGGGTTTTTAGTTTTTGTCTGTAGTCTAATCTAATATAGTTATTTTGCACTGCATATAAAGCACATTTAAATGCATAATCTTACACAATCTGGGTATAAGTTTACCAGTAATCCTGTTCTGCACTGACACACATCATCTTACTGGTAAATTACTGGTAATGTAACAACTTCTACTATTAGTAAAGTTCCAGGACTGATTTAATGGTAATTTTTTAGTTCCCATTCACACATTATCTCTTAATGGTAATGTGCCAGCAATGTAAAGCATGTGTGATACAACATGATACAACATTTGTAGCTTGTTCTTACAGCAGTTGCTTAGAATTTTAATTTGTTATTCACTTGGTATTAACGTTAAGAACGTAACTGTAAGTAACTTGTATTTTTATGTTAGAATCAGAGATGGCAGTATAGAGGCAAAATCTCCATATTGCAGCTTTAATTCAATGATTTGCTATTGTTTTTTATTGATTTATCCAAAACCTTTAAATTATAGACAGTCATTCAAGGAGTGGACAGTCTTAACAGGAAACATGACCTGTTCTGCCCCCTACAGGTGAACTAAATTGTATTGTATGGGCAATAATATTAATTTTATAATGCAACTGCTGAGCCAGTAACCCAGATGTGTAAATACTTGATATTTCTCATGAAACGCTCATAAAAACACATGGCTGAAGTCTCTAATTGATAGTGAGAAAGAACATAGTACAGAAATGCATGAATCTTAAAAATCTGTTGAGAAATCTAATACATTTCTCTGTACACCCTCATATCTCTGATACCATCATTAACATACACTTCAATAAAAAGAATAGAGTATCAGTTTATTGTGATATAGGGCTAAAGAATTCTGTGGGTGAATGCACATACTGATAAAATGTATAGCTTTAATGCACTTTAGGTTGTTCTGGATAGAAATGCCTGTGCTTTACCATTGTAGAAAGCAGTCTGGGGTGTACAGATGATGTGCTTCTGACCTCTGTCATCTAAACAGATTATTGATGAACTGGACACCAATAACAAAAGAAATATACAGTCAACATTAGATTTACCTTGTGCATAGTGTTGGTTTCATTACAGTATGGATAAGTGTGGGGAGGTCAGGTATTGATTTTCCACTATAGACAACTAAATCAATTGCATCCCCAACTTTCAGTAGCCTCTGGGTTAAGAGTTATTTATTTTAATAACAATCATAAATTAAATGAAATATAAAATAATGTTAAACCTCACCTTACATAAGGAATGGAGACCATATTAACAACCATTCACAACTGCAAATAATCCAATAATCACGATTGTAACCCAAATGATCTTTTTTCAAACTTAATAGAATGGGTTGTATGCATGACTTGTCCCAAGTGTATTTTGTATGATGTCGCAACAAATGTCTACACGGTGCTTCTGTAATTCAGCACCTAAATGTAACCAATGCACATTAACTTTATGTATGAAACAGGTCTTAAAAGTTCCTGTGCCTTCTCATGTAACCTGCTCCTCAAGTTCCTCTTGTTCACATTCTCTAAAACTGCAACCTGTAGCTCTAGAACCCTAAACTAGATCAATCACTTTATCTGCAGCACATCAGCACCAAAACACTGACCATAAAGCAGTCAATTACAAACCAGCCTAAGCCTGAAATACGAGCTTGTTAAGAGCTAGCAGATCTCTACACAGACAATATATCTTCAGCTTAGTGATCTAGGAAGTGATCTAGATGTTTTATTTTTAATCTAGATATTTGATCTAGTGATCTAGATATTTGTTTTATTACTATTAATAGTTTAATGTCAAGTTTCATTGAGGCAACCCGTATTCATTCACAATAATAAATCAATGTGTGCCACCTTGTGGTTAAATCATGCAAAATTCTCACAGCTTTTAAATAGAGGTCTTCTTGACAGCAGGAGGTACAGTACAGTACAGTGCAGTACAGTACAGTACAGTACAGTACAATACAGTACAGTACAATACAGTAATAGTAGATGTCACATATTAAATAAGATCTTTATCATATTATTTTCGACGTGAAATATGACGGGGTTAAGTAGGCTATGTAGGGATTGTTGTTTGAAACATTTGTGCACGCTTTCCTTTAAAAGTAAATGTCAGTCAGTTTTGGACGGTGGTTATTGTTTATGTTCTCTTTATTCCAAACATTTGCATTTGCATGCATGAGGATTTCCGAGTAACAGTTATAATAATGTAGGAGGCGGTCCGTATGCAGGAATCGCATGTTGGAAATGCAGTGTTAGCGCATCTACGTGGCGATGATGATGATCGCTGATGGAAGACTGAATGTGGAGCGTTTAAGGAGGAGCCCGACTTTATTCAACACAAGACAAGACCACGGACTCCACGTGTACCCTGTTACAGAAAAAAACACACGGGGTATTGATGCTGTCATCAGTCGGGGTGGGTTTTACCGATCACCGTTTCATCATGGAGGGACCGACAGCTACCCGGCGAGGTATATGTGCGTTTTACATTCAGCGATTATTCAATTTATTAACAAATTCGATCGTGCAAAATGTGACTCTCAGTCTTAATATTTATTGATTAAACCTTTTTCTGGTATATTAGCATGCAGTTGTGTAATGCTAAAAGAGAAAAACAGGCTGAATTGTCGCAGTGTATGTTGCTGGCTCAGCTGTCACACTTATTTCATTTAAACACTGCATTTATTTCCTTTAACATTTTTGAGTCATTCAACACTACAGATCTTCAATTCATTCTATAATTATTGACCAGTTGCATGTTTAACCGATTATCGTGACTGTGACAGGTGTGCCAAAACGATCCAATGGAGCAGTTAACATAGCTAGGCTTCTGTTTCTTCTCATCCTCCCTTCACTGAGTATATGTGCTCCACAAGCTCCACAATTTCAAATAACCTCCAGGTAGGCCGCATATTTTATACCACTGTATACTACTGTATAACATAGTACTGTTGTTTACAATTGTCTACTATAGACTATAAGATGCTATACGATTCTGTACAAAATTGAACACGTTTCATAAGAAGGTATAGATAGTCATCTGACATGAAACTATGTAAACATGTATCATTAATGTAAATTAGCATGTGAATTGTATTTTGCTTATAGCTGATGGGCAGTTTCACACTAGGGTGTCTTGTTTGACTGCATTCCAAGCTGTATTGTCATGAATATAAATGGATACATTTATTTTTATTATTGTATTAACATACATTTGGTTATGACTTTCTTTTTCTAAACATTAAAAATAAACGTTCCCATTTGTTTTCTGATTGTTTTGTTGTTATTAGTGATGGCATCCTCGCACCAGAACTTGCTAATCCTTTTGGGTCCAGTGAAAACAGTCGCAGGTATCAGTTTTGACTAAAACTAAAGAGCACATCTGTAGCACTTCCTGAATCTTGCTTTACTGTCTTTAAATGCACCTTATCAAGTAGGATAATATAGTTGTGCCAGGGTTCAAAATCCTTTGGTGAGTCTAAGATTGCGCTGAGAAATTTACAGCTGACACAAAGTGACATGCTTAAAGCCAAGCAACTCATATTGTGAAGCAAAAATGTTAAATGCAAGAGAGCCAGTGTTTTCATTCATTTAAATGAGTCCCTGTCCATCCCCACTGTAATTATATAAGACTGAAGTAGCCATTGCTTTGATTGATCATCAATTCTGTATGCTAGGCTCCTGCAAAGCTACATCAAGAACAGCCTTAAGGAGGGCCAGATGAGTCCAGAGCTTAACACAAGAGAGCAAGGTTAATTGTTTTTACATTGTCTTTCTAACTTACATTTACATTTAGCAGACGCTTTTATCCAAAGCGACTTACAATGTGAGGAATACAGATTTTATTTCTTCTAGGTTACTGTTATACGTGCTTTTTTTCTTTGTGATCATGCATGAAACAATTTAAAAAAAGCTTTTAAGTTCTTGTTAGTTGTAATAATGTATTTGTTTAAAGGAATAGTTTTCCCAAAAAAATAAGTCTGTTATCATTTACTCACCCTTACATTGTTTCAAACTCAGTCCCCGTGTACTATTATTGTGTAAAATAAGCCATATCAACATTCTTTGAAGCAATCCCTCTTAAGTCTTTTAATCTGAATGAGATCATATCTTAACATGGTTACTAAACAGATAAGAATCTCTGTCTTATTCTTGAGGCAAATTCTGTAAAATGCAAACAGTCCTCTTATGTGTTTTGTTTTGTTACAGAGGTGTTTTTCCTGTTCTCCCTGTATGACTATGATAGAAGTGGGCAGATAGATGGCCTTGAGTTGATGCAGCTTCTGACAGATTTCCTGTCTTATCATGCAATAATGCCAAAGTCAACAGACTATGTGAGTACCGTTAGTTTGTAACAGTTAGTTTTGTCACAACATGAACACTTTTAATTCTATCACAACTCTCAATTTTAGGTAGTGTCTTTGGTGGATTTTCTGCTGCAAACTCAGGATCTAAACCAGGATGGATTACTGGCTCCTTCTGAGCTGTTGTCATCTTCCACACTTGAGCATCAACAAGAAAACATCATTGTGACTCCTGATGCCCAAGCTGAGCCAGTGAAAACAGACGCAGAGCAGATAGATACAAAAACAGAAGACGGAGATTCTGAAACTCACCAGCAAGAGGCAGAGGTCCAAGACATCCAAGAGTCTGAACACAAACAGGAACAGCTAGAACAACCCGAGAATGTGTTACAAGAACCAGCTCAGGAACTCAAACAGGCTGAAGAACCTACAGATCTGAACCAGATACCAAAATCAGTTCAAGAACATCAGAATGGAATACTGCCTCCAAAAGAGAACTTGCAGAATGACCATCAAGATTAGAAAAATTGTGCCAGTACATCAAGGGCATCTAAAGTCTTTTTTACCAAATTCACCTTGCTCAGATTTAGTTTAGATTTAGTTTGTTACAATCGTTACACTTGCTACTGTTTAAAATGCTACATGCACTATTTGATTGAAGCATAAAGTATATCTGGAGACCAAGCTTTTAAAAGCATGTTAAAATTAACATCAGTCTGGTACAGTCAGTTATAAGTTCTAAAAGTTTTACAAAACTGTGCTGTAGAATGCCATCACATAATTACCAATTTTGTTTAATTCAAACTATGCAAACCCTGATTGTAAAGCTACTCATCGTCAAGAGCCAATTACCATTATTATTAACATGTTATGCCTTTTTTGAATTAAAACCCCTTTGAAATTAAGTTACAGATGGAGTGAATTTCAAATTCAAATGCTGCAACCCTTGAAATCCTGATGCACTTTTTGTTTTCAGTCTATCTGAGGACTTGAATCTGTATGTGGAGCAAAGAATGTTGCCGTTATCAGTTTAACATTTAAACTGACTCAAATTGCACAGCAAAAATGGGCATTATACTCAAGATACTTAATGACAAGACCAATGTCTTTAGTTAACTATCAGTTAACGTTTGGGGGAAATAGTCAGAAAGTCAGCCAACCAGACAGATTTGACGTTTTATTTATTACATATAGACAAAAGGCAGTAAAACGCAAATACAACTCGAGTAAAAACCTATTAACCCAACCAAGCAAATCTAAAATGCGTCAAAAACAAGTGGTTTAATAGCACATTAATACGTTGAATGAAATTTTGTATATGCTGATCGAGTGTTTGACACCCAACTGCACAAGTTACACATTCAGTGCATTAAGTATTTAATTCAAAAACTACTAAAAAGGGTACTTGATCACAGAGGGGGCCCCCCTATTTAAAAAAGGGAATTTCTCTTATAAAACTCAATGGTTGAATTCATGGCAAGGCCAAACATTATGGCAGTCAGTTGAACTCGAAATTTGCGACATCAAAATGTCTTTTGAACAGAGCGCTCATCCTCTTTTCTAAAGAAATTACATTGGGATTCCAGCTACCATTTCTGATTCAATGCCACAGTGGTCCTGGCCTCTGAGAATCTTGAAATAACCTATAGGAGGTCATAGAAAACAAAGTTGACAAATGTTCCAAATGAAGAAACAACAAATGGTAGAAATGTGCAGAAGGGTGATATTAATCCAAACAGAGTATTTTGCTCCAAAATAAGATCAGTCCTCAAAAACATCTTACCATTATCACCCCAGTCAGTGTTCCAGGAATTAGCAGCAAGCCAGTAAGGCACACCATTCTCCTCTCCCCAACCTAGAATCTTGATAGCGTGGCCACCAACTGCAGACCCACTCACATGCTGATAGACACCTAGAAAAAACAAAAACAATTAGAAGCCAATTAAAATGACATCTTTACTTTGTCTATTCTTTTTACTCTAACCACATACAGAAAACCGACATAACCCACCACTCTTATACAGCAAGAAGTCTTCATATACAGTGAAGGCTCCTTCTACTGGGCCATTCTTGTACAGCTCCTTCATAATGTCTTTCTCATTACTAGGAACACTATAGGAAGTCTTTCCTGGAATTGACAGATCAAACAGCAGTTCAGTCCAGGCATTTTGTAAAGGCTAATCAATAAGAAAGTTCAAGAAACCTTGACACTGATGCCATAAGCTAAAAGCAACAAGTAAACAAAATAGATGGTGTACAAGTGTCCTTACCAAAGTGTTTGTCTTGTTTGTAAGAGGGGCTGTAGCCAGGTTCACAGGACTTGTCACAGTTAGGAGTGTCTCCACCTTCTCCAGAACAGGGAGGCCGACTGCCATTTACATGATGCTCACAAGGCTCAATGGTGTATGGCCGGCAACCTTAAAATATACAGTCATGTCAGTGCACAGCAGAGCAATGTGGAAACCTTGAAACAGTAGAAGAGTAGACACCAACCAATATGGGAGTTATAGAGTCCACCAGTCACCAAGCCCTCTTTGGTCCAGAAATCCCAAGCAGAAGATGGGTATCCACCATTGCATCTGAGATCATTAACAACAAAATTCATGGACTTGACATCCTGTTGCCTCCATTCTGAGGCTGCAATTGCAGTGCCATTTGTAGACTTACCCCATGCCACAGCTGTCACAGCAGGTAAGCAGATCCTGGGAGGAGATTTCCAAACTCACTTTGGCATTGCTGTGGATACACACTCTGTCAGAGATTGCTTCAGCAGCCCCAAACGCCTACAGAAAACAAATGATCTGTTCAAACTGCTGTAGGAGGATACATAAAACAAAATCAAGCACCTTTGCAACATGATCCCAAAGTTCTCACCCAGCATGAACCACAAGAGCCCTGGTCTCTGATCTCCTTAAGAGTGGGGCAGTCGGGCCACTTTTCTCTGGGGTCAAAGCTAGTGGGGAGTTTGATGTCATCAGCATACTGAACCCTGTGGAAAAAGACAGAAGCAAAATGAGTTACCCAAGAACCAGAAGGCAGAACTGAAAGCAGCCGAGCTGATGTATACATGGTCCACATAACTTCTCATGGAGTTAAAACTAAAATTAACAAATTGCACTTCCTCTTTGAGCAACAGCAGCAAACACCATTTAATTCACTCACATGACAGGGAGTTTAGGTCCTTTCAGAAAAGTCCCACACAACCTCTTTACATAGCTGAAGTCCACATTATGGAAGTTATGTCCAGCCTTCAGGAAAAAAACACAATAAATTGGAACAGCACAAAAGCAAATGCTTTAGATAAGCAAGTTCTTTCTTATCCTCCTGGCTAAACCACATTAAACATCCCAGTCAATCTTACCGTCCATGTTGTGTTGGCTTTATTGATGAAATTGACCATCTCATGGGAGAGAGGAGCGAGGCGTGGACGTGCCCAGCTAACAGAGAGGGCTGAGATCACGCACAGGAAAGCCAGTCGCCACATTCTGGAAAAAAAAAATTCCCCTTGGATCAACAAGACTC
>JAZGTK010007374.1:0-17296 GCA_036877625.1 Ambastaia sidthimunki | reverse complement strand
ATTATTGTGCGAGCATGTGTGCCTGTGTGTTGACGTGTTAATGTGTTAATGCGTCATTGAGTGGTCCCTGCAGTCCCCTGAGGGAAAGAGTTTTAGATTTCTTTGCTTAGTGAAGGTCTCTCCTCTGAATTGGAGCTTTGCCCAGCAAGCGTCCACAAAGGAACACTTCGGCACGGCCACAAAAACCCTGCTTCACAATCCAAAACCAATTTTGCTATTTGAATAACCTAACACCTATTTTCTCTTATCTTCATTTTGCAGTCCAAAAAAATCCAAGCTCAGCTGAAAGAGCTGAGGTATGGCAAAAAGGATTTAATTTTTAAGGTAAGGAGCAAACAAAGAGGACGTGTTATTACTGTAGTCTTGCATGTTGGGCAGGAGCCCTAGTCCCACCTTTAAAGATTATTTTACATGAGCAGTTTATGAACAGACCTGAAATTCAGTTGGTGTATTGTCCATTGTGTGTTGTCCTGTTAGCTGTATACAAGGTGTTTTTGACTCAGTTTTAAACACCAAAGAGGAGACATCTATTCATACTTCAATTTCATTATCTTTCTCATCTTCTTTTCATTCTTTTAATTCCTACAAAATGTAACACCTAGTAAGTGTTTAAATGAATAGATCACAAAACATGACATTTCTACCATCATTTATTCACAGCCACATCTCCTTAAGTGTCTTATGGAAGAAATATGGCCGTACGTGTTTGGAACACCATGAGGTGTGAATGAATGAATGAATGATGACAGAAATCACATTTGAGGGTGAACTATCCCCTTTAAACCACTTGTATTGATTTGAGGTTTTTTGAAGGGAAATACAAACGCAGAACTGTGAATGTCACGCTAATAAAAATCAGGCACAATAATCAGCATTTTGGCCGGGAAAAATTAAGCAAAATTAGGTTAAAACGCACATTTTAATTGAAAGATTTGACCTTTTCATGTGAGGATTAGAGTGAAGATTCAAGTTAAAAAAATGACCTTTCGTATCATGTAGGTTGACCTTTTCTCTTTTATTTGCAGTGTTAGATTGGAAAATGTCAGTTGATATTTTCAGCACGTTGCCCTTTTGTACATCATATAAACATCAGGTTCTCGCACAAAATGCGTCACTTTAACACTATTGATTCGTATTCAAGAGGACAGACAAATGTTGCAGAATGTGTCCTTTCTGTTTGTATAAAAAAACTGTGAAATAATATGTTAATATTTGTAGTGAAAATAGAAACTAGAAATGGTAACACAGGTGGCTGCACTGTAAAGAAAAGTTTTTCAAAAAGCAATATACAAGCTGGGTTTACTTTCCTCTAATGTGTTTTTATCTGGGCTGTACGTCTATGTCTGTATCCCCATCTGAAATGGATGTAGCAAGATTATCCGTCTTCCCTTTGTTCTGAGTTTATATCTAGAGTTGCCTTTTAAGTTAAAGACAGTCTAAGAAGGCATTGTTCAAAAATGTGAGGCAAAAGAAAAATACTCCATAACATGTGATAGCACGGCATCGCTGGAGAGAGAATGGCGAGATTGCTTTGTTCGTGCCAGACTTGAGGTATTTTGCAAGATCTAGGCAACATTAAATGGGTTTTTTCTTATTTAAAGTGCAGCCGTTTATCACAATCATGTTTTGTTGAATTGGAGTGAAGTGGCTGAATTTTGTGCATGTTTGTCAAACCATTCAAAGAGAGACTGTCACATTGTGTGGCATTGTACTGTTTACCAAAAACATATTAGCATTTGCTCGGCAGTCACCATCACCGTGGTCCACCAAGAGGTCTTTTCTTTCTTATTTATGATGTTGCTATGATTACATTAGCATTAATGTGTGTGTTGTTTAGCGGATTATGGACATGGATTTTGCATATGTCCTTGATGTGATGCATAATTTATTTTTTCTACTGTCTTTCAAGACAAGAAAAAAACTTCTCTATTGTAGCATTGCAAACTCTGAAAATGATTATAAAACAGATGAGATTAAATTGTGCATTAAGTGAAAGCAATAGCATAATAGCTTATTACAGTATAAGCACCAATCAGAACAATTGCAATGTTCTTTGAATTAATTGTTTTTTGAATGTGCGTTTTTTTGATACGTTGGCAGCTGTCTACAAGCAATTAACAATTTTTCACAATCTACTGTAATTATGGTAACATTATATTGATTGAAAACAAACAAGGCAGTACAAACTTTGCTACAGTGCTGTTTGAAACATTTGTCAGAATTCTTCTTAGCTCAGTCATAAGTTCAGTTATAAAACAAAATGAATTATTCAAAATTTGATCTATACAACCCCAATAATAATTTTCACCTCTAAAGAAACGTTTTAATTGTTTATGTTTTGTTGTGTATTATGTGTGTGTCTGTGTTTACATGCTCATCTCATGTTCATAGGCACTCATATATAAAGTATGTTTTTAACACATATGATACATTTGAAATGAAACGTACTATAATAACATACTGAGAGTGTCTAAACTGTAAACTCTTTCATGTGTCATCAGACGTTTAAACGTTTAGGAGTCCTTTGAGCTTTAATTTTAAATTCATAGGCTGATTTTATTGTATTTATAATAAGAGTTTGAATATGTTTATTTAGAAAATTATGTTTATTTTTAACATTGTACATACCTAAGAGTTTATGTTTAAGATGATGTTAATATTGCATGTTTCAGTGTCCACTAAAATGTTTACATACTTTACGTACAAATAGCTACATAAACATGCTTAACCATTGAGGCAGTTAGCACAACACTGTCTTAAAGCTATTTTTCTTTGTTAATGTGACATCTATTGATTTTATTTCTTGGATAAAACTAAATGCTTTAATAGTTTCTTAAGGTTTCACCTTTCTGTGTTTCTTTCCACATGAATGACTTTCTGTACAAGCAAAACTGTTCTTTATCACCTTTTCATGACTTCACAAACATTCAAACTTCTAAAAATGCCAAATTATAACCTGTTCATGTTGGCTTTTAGATGGTTTAGATCGTATTTAGGAAAGCCTCAATGGGCATTTAAGTACTTTTTTTTTGAAGAATGAATACCGAATGTCTCTCTTATACTCAAGCCCATTACTTTCCATTGCCCAGAAATCGATGCTAGTCATCCCAGATGGGAGATGTTGTCACCAGTTCCACCTCTGCTTTTCATGTCTCAGTGAATCAGCTGTTAGCTTCACGCACACTGTAGCAATATTTATGAAAAACTAATGATATAGCGCAGGTGGGTCATTACATATTTCTGCCTGAATTAAGAACATCATGATTATTTTGGATCAGCAAGCATTCACAGTAGAGCTCATAGCACCAAAGTGTCTTAAACACTGCTGCTAGTTTCAGGGTTCCAAAAACAAATTAATTATAAAATGTGGTTCTTGTGGTTCCTGTTTCTTGAGATTTCATAGTTTGCTATCAATGATTTGAACCAAGATTTATGTGCCAGTTTGTCAAGATTGTAAGAGGAGCGATGCATCTTCTGTGTAGGGGCAGCAACTGATGGACCTGGAGAACAAACTCAGAGTTGCCAAAGATGAACTGGAGAAGGCAGCACTGGATAAGGCAAGTTGGAGACACACTGGAGATATGAGATGTTTGTAGAACTTGAAAATAAAAAGGCAAAAGTTTACAACTCTTCAACACACACACACACACACACACACGTCAAAACCACCCTGAAACAACACAAGTTACTAAACATACTAAGCTATACCGACAACAACAATCAAATAATGCAAGAAGTTTGATTATTAATGCCCCAGTGTTGGGAAGTTGAATAAGATGGAACCACTAACATTGTTTTTGTATGTTTATTTATTAACAAAATACACTCATCCAACTGATATGCTTGTCGGTTTAGTTGTAAGTTGTGAGAAAGCTGCATTAAGATGCTTTACTTGTGTTCCTGATAATTGTAAGTTGTTAGAAACCAATGGCAAGTAAATAAAAAGCTATGATAATCAATAAAATATTTGATGTTTTTTAGCATTATTCACCTGATCTATGAAACACTTGAAACATCAAACATTGTGGGCACATCAATCAAATTCAGCTTGTTAGTCTCTTCTATCCTTTCAAATGCAAACTTGAGCATGAATTTCATTATCTTTTTAGGCCAGGGATTTTGCAGTTTAGCCAGAGAGCGTGCAACAAATGAACAGATAAATGGTTTGAGGACCAACGGATAAGATGACAGAGTGATAAATATTGGCCCATTAATCTCATGTGTGTCTCATTTCATTTGTTGCAGGAGTCACAGCTTAAAGCCCTGAAGGACACAGTCCATATCTGCTTTTCCTCTGTCCTGCACAGCCAGACAGGAAGTCTACACAGATTTACAGCCACACCCACCAATCTGCTGAGGTATTCTGCATTGGCCAACAACTCAAGAGTCACGTTTCAACAGCCGCATGCAAAGGTACTAACACTAAACGATATTCATTCTCTGAGGTTTCCACATCATTTCATTGTGATGAAATTCCTAACACACACTATTGTACTGATGTCAATCATTCATCTATCTGTAATATATTCACCTGTGCCACATCACATTTCTTTCCAGGCTAATTCAATGTCTGTTGTCAAACGTTTCTTTCTTTTGCGATCTATGGTACATTAGTGGCCTTTAAAGTTAAACCACAAAGCACACACTTTTATTATTGTTTCCCATTTACCAAATGCTTTTATCTAAAGAGACTTTTTAAGTAAGTAAAGTAAATTGCAACTTTTAAGTGTCAACTAAATGCATTGTCATCTTGGTGATGCTCTCAACTTTTTTATGACCCTGATTTCACATTAAACTTCACAGTTTATAAACGTGTGTATGCACAGATTTAATCTTAAAGTGTTCGTACGCTAAAATCCATCACAATGTGCATATTTATAAAAATAATCTTTGACGTGGACAAGTGCTTAGCAGCACTAAGGTTTAGTCACGCACTTTTCTTTGAATCAGGCACAGCTCACGTTTCTCCGTTAAAATAAACTGGACGTTGACTGGTGCTCTTTTATATGTTAATGACATTAATCAGGCAGCATTTACAAGGTGGAGATCTGAACCCATTCAGCTGTGCACAATTACAAGATCATTTGCAATTTATAAATTTCACTGCATCTGGAAGAGAGGCGTACACACGGTTTTTGTGCGTTTGTTCATTCTCTGAAACACACACACACATACACACACACACACACACACACACATTTAAGTTTGGCAGGTCAAATGAAGGATGGTTTCTACACAGTATTTTATAAATGAGGACTCAGGTGATGTTTAGTTCACTTGTATCTCTTGTTTTTTACCTCGCATTGTTTTATTATAATTGAGGATAATCTCAAACAACCTGTCCATCTTGGCATCTAACTAGTTTGACTAGCTTCTACCGAATGAGTTTACAAACAATTGTATTGTTTAGTTGCATTGCTTAATTTGTTAATTTTATCATTATTTTCTTCTTCTGTCCAAAACCCTGTCAGAAAAGACCTGTTGCTATCCACTGCTAGGAAAATGTGGTTAAAGCACGTCATTAAAATGACTTAATTCACAAAAGACAAACTGTCATCCATTGTCACCTGTTTAAAGAAGAGATCTCTTAAGCACAGTACATACGCTTATTGAGATAACAGGCTTTTGTGTTTTTTCCAAACGATGCAGCAGGGAAACTCTCTTCTCTGCATCACCTGGAGGACGGTGCAGTGCTTTTTGATGACACTCCAGTAGTTCTGACCGTAACAGAAACGTCTCCACAGAACAGTATCAGAGAAGTTCTCATAACACTAAACCTTCAGATGATGCTTTAGCTGTTTTTGCTCCCATAAAGCTGCTTTTGGGAAGAAAAAATATGGTGACAAGGAGACCATGCAGCTATAAACGGTATAAAAAGTGAAGCATCTTCTAGAAAAAAATGTAACTTTTAATAAATTAAATGAAACATGTTTTACCTTGGGCTCTGTACTGCTATTTAAAACAACGATTTTTTTTTTAAAGAAAACTGACACAAACATCAAGTGTGACACAAAAGTTACGATTTTTAGTCAATGTACTTGTTGCATGTAAAATTAACAAGGTATTCACTTCAATCAACCTTTAAGGAAAACATTACATTGACACAGCGATTCAAGGTTTCCACTTAAGTACAACTCATTTCTCTTTCACTCAGATGAAGTGGATGAACAGAAGACATTTTGTTCTTTATACAGTCTCCCATTCAGCTATTCATTAAAGTCCTTATTCATGCAACCATGCAAAACTTATACTGTCAGCTAATGCTGCTTTCCCTTCTGCTAAAAGATTCATCACACAAGGTCTTAAGGAATAGCAGGTTTAAGTGACAGTTACTTTATATTTAACATGCCTTAAAAAAGGCGACATGCTTTATCTGGTTAAATAGCAAATACCGTTTAAATGTTCACTTGTGTGCCTGTGTAGCATCATTTAATGGGACTTATTTTTCCAGTACTTTAAGTGTCCCTTGTGCCATTCTCACTCTCCTGTCATTCAAAACCTATAAGACTTATTCCGTGGAGCACAAGGAGAAATTTTGGTGAACTTTCTCTTTAAGTTAAAAGTAGTGGTTGAAACTAGATCCTGGATCCTGTTATCTCAGTTGTCATACAGTAACAGCTGAGGGTATTTGTTAACAGAGTGATAACTCTGAAACCAATGAAAACGGAAAGTGGAACTCAATGTAGAGTCAAATGCAATTAATTAACTGGCAACCTGAACAAACAGGAAACCAAAATATTCATAGCACTGCTTCCCCTGCAGGTATCTGTACTGCACATCCACTAATTAGCTCGTCTTAAACCAAGAAGGCCAAGCTGATTAATTAAGGCAGTTTTGAAAATATAATACTTGAAGTCCTAATTTGAATAACCCTTTATAACAGTCGCCTGACGACATCTTGACACTGTTGGTCTGGAATAAAAATATAACACAACATTTGTGATGTACAGTAAAAACAAGACTATGGGCTCACCAATAAATTGATGGATGTCAGTGGTTCTATGTGCTACAAACGAATATACAAACTTCATGGCAAAAAACATTAAACTCATTTCAGACCACCCATCTAAAAAAGTCTTCATCCCCTCCAACACACCAAACTCTTCATTTCTTTTATTATGTAACTGTGATGAAGAGGATAAAGTAACAGTATTTGAGTTAAAGTATTTGAGGGTATATATTCCACATTTTCAAGGTTTAGCCATTTTAGTATAAGACTGAGCACTTAAGTTAATGCCACATGACTTTGTTCAAATCTGGCTTATCCAAACCTGGGCCCCAATAGATATCACACTGATGGGGAAGCAATAAGTGTGTGATATTCTGTTTCATTGACTCTGAAGAGCAGAGTTTCTAAGCTAATAATTGTTATATCATTACTCCTCCAAAGAGACATGCATGAAGTTTGTTACCGTAGTATTTACCTCATCTGTCTTCTCTCAGTGAATGAGTGATGGGCTATGAGAGTTGCTTTGCCAGAAACCTCATTTCCCACAGTGCTTTGCCTCCCCTTGTTTAATTCACACCAACATCGATTTACCTAGAGACCAGATCTCAGCACTTTCAGTGCATATAATCGGAAACATATTTATGTGCTCTGAAGAGTCTGAGACATCACCTTCATCTTATGCAAGGTCGATACATACAAATATACATGATAAAAACACTGAAACAGCAGAAAAGAGCTTAAGTGTTTATATTTGTGAGAGTGATGTTAGGCTAACCGCACAGTAGCAATTTACTGTAAGGCTCTTTAGATAAAAGCATTTGCTAAATGGAAAACAATAACAAAAGCATGTGCTTTGTGCTTTAACTTTAAAGGCCACTACTGTACAATAGATCACAAAAGAAAGAAACAGTTGACAACAGACATCGAATTAACCCAAGTAGAAAATCATCCACTTTTATTATAAAGTGTCTGGAGAGTTTAACCCCCACACTTTTACATTTTGTTCTTTCAGTTTCTATGGCTTTGTGTCTTTCCAATGTAATTCTCTTTTCTTTGTTTTCTTCCTTAAGGACATTCCCAAAGTTCCCCGGATCACAACAACGAGTAAACAGCCGGTGAGCAGTGCGGTAATGAGGAGAGATGTTTCAGGACTGAAAGACTGCCAGATGGTGAAGGTAAATCTTTACTGCCCTTATACTCTAATGGCTTCTTACCCTCTGGCCTAAATGGGGCAACTTATGTTCATTGAATCTCAGTGTATCCATTATCCATTAAAGATCATTTACAACTTTACATTTAGTTTGTGAGTTTAGCAGTTTTTTGTGATCGATGCTGTATTGAACGCTTGCTGTTGGACTCTCATGGAAAAAAACACTTCTTTTAGTTGGTGTTGTTTGTTTATTAGACAAGCTGGTAGTCCCACCCCCAACTCACTTGGCTAAGCCAGTGTTGCCATGTTAGGCTTAACCTCAGATAGCTAGAATGTTGACCTTTGCATCTGATTTTGACTAAGAACCATCCAATCAGACAGTGCAGATTCCTTGGGATTATCTTAAATAGAAACTACAATAACAGACCAGTGTACAAAGATATATTTTAATAGTGTTATAAGAATATGAAGAGCAGAATATGTTGAAATGTGTGACCAGTATTTCCATTTGTTCAAAAGTACAAAGTACTGATTTCAGTGACTTAAAACATACAGTTATACTCATAGGTATCTAGTCCTAGTGAACTTCCTGTTAAGTGTCCTAAAGTTCCAGAAGTTAGCCATGAAGTTAGTCTAGTCTAGACCAGTCTTCTCTGCTTCAGTCTGCTCTTGCTCTTTGTATGTAATAAACATCAGATGGTCAGTAAATGCACTGTGAGCAGTATCCAGTATGTCAGGATGCTCAGACAAACAGAACAATATTTTGACAGTCACACAGTGCTCACATTTTGAGAGGAAATAGCTTATCTACTGTTGTCTGCACAATAAAATAGAATGGTAGAAAACAATTTAATAAAAAATGACCTTTAAAATAATCACCTTTAAAAATGTCTCACTCTATAAAAAAACAAATTATGTTTAATTAGACCTGGAGAGCTCTGCTGACCTCAAAATGATGGTGCTCTCTGTTTTTTGTACTTTTGCCACTGAGTGCATGTCGAAGCTCTTTGGAATGCTACTTGCCGAAACTTCCCTTTCACAGAATTATAAAAGCAGGTGGTAATTTTCCACTAATGTAGCCTTACAGATAATAAATGGTAGCCAAAGACATGGATTACAGCCATGTTTTTAGAAAAGCACTCGTACAGATGCTAAGCGCAAAAGTGTACAACCTTGCTTGATCCTCAGTTGTCCTCAAAAAAGTGAACAAAGTGTTGCAGATGCGTGATGCACAATTCACTAGTTTGGACGATTCGAGACAGCTCTGGGTTGAACTTGGACCAATGTGTCAGATATCAACAGAGCAGAGAGAAGAAAAATAGCCTACAGGAGATAAATCTCACTGACTTCTGACATGTTGTTATCCACTACAATGACAGTACGGTGTGTGTGTGCTTGTGGGTAAGTGATTGTGGTTGTCGCAGGTGAAGTGGTTGTTTGTTGGGTGAATTTGTGCGTGAGGGACAATTGTGAAGAAGTTTGCTGAGACAAGAAACAAAAAAAATGGATCGAGAGAAAAAGAGAGAGAGAGAAATCGACAGCGAGACACAGAAACCCAGGGAGGAGATGTCATCCCTGGTAGATGATATGTCAAGAAGATTGTCTTTTAATGAAAATGTTCCCAAAGCAGCATCACCCTGCTGATATTACTGATGAGGGCGCTGAGAGAGGGAGAGAGAGGAAAAGGGAGAGAGAGGTATAGTTATCATGAAAAAGCAAGCTTGACATAGAACAGATTGGGACGTTTACTTGTCAATGGTGTTTTATCATTTATGGATGTGGCTGAATATTGTATCTTAGTAATGGAAGATCTGGATCAAAGGAAAGGAAAATGAGCATATTTGCAACTTATTTATCATTGATTGGTGAGCTTGCACGCAAACGCCCACAAGCCACACAAGTCTGTGCAAAACCCGATGATCCATGTTATCCCAGCATGATCTGAGAATGTTTCTGACAAGATCGTCTCAGGAGTTTCAATAAAAGCAAGAAAGTCTCAACCCGTCTTAACATGCTCTGTTTCAAAACTGTGTTTGTTTGATTAATGAGCAATAGATAGTGCAGGACTGTATTGCCTGTATGACTCAGGCATCAGTCCATTCATAGACATGTACAGCACATCAGTGTTAATTAATGTCATGTGCTTTGGTGCGTTTCTTTCAAACGAATGAAGAATGAAAATGAGATGGAGGAAAACGAACAAGAGTTACATGGCGTGAGCTGTTTGATGGTACTCTTTAATTGCCTGTATAAAGTTGTGCCACCAGCCCATAACACTTCTGTTGACTCGACCTCTGTATTGTGCATCCTGTCAGAATAAAAACAAAAAAGAGAATTTATTCACTCCGCCTTCTGTAGTCTTGAGTTTACACGAAAAACATTCCACTCGTCTATAAAATGTGTTGCTCCAAAGACCATGATTCCAATCAAAGCTTGTTTCAGGGCTCAAGACAAGCATAATACATTTTCTTAAAATACTCTATCCCTTGAGTGAAATAATTATTCTGTTTTCTGTGCCACACTGTGTAATCTGCATAGCCCAAAGCTTTGTGAAAGTGTTAACAGCAAACAGTTAAAGCCCATACAATATTACTGTAGCATTGTGCTCTGGAAGGATGTATATATAAGACATGTCGCTACCTTAGAATTATATGGTTCTATCTGCGTTTTGACCAGTTTTGAGATATTGAGGTTTAAAGTTTTTGGATTGTATGTACCAAAACTGATGGAACCTTTTTGTTTTTTAAATTAAACACCCCAAATACTTAAAATTTATTAAAAAAATAAATAAAACACCTTTAATAGTGTCAATAAGTTGTATTAGAGTAAGATATGTCAATAACTCAACATTTGACAAAAATGTCAGACAGAACCTTATAATTTCAAGGTAGCGATGTATTTCAAATAAGCTGGATTGTTTTTTGGGGTTTGTTTGCTCCCTAAACTTTTATAGTCCACTGATAATCAAAACATAGGCATTATTTACTTACCTTCACATCTATTCTGTGCAATAAAAAGATATATTTTTAAGACCTGAACTGATTTTTTCAATATACTGTAGTGACAGTTCATAGTGACCCACAGATTTTTGGTTACATCCTTGCCAGAAACACACCTAGTAGTACACAGGACACATTTTAAGCCTTTTGAAACCAAATGATAGTTTTGTGTGGGGAACGCTGTATAGAGAGACCCGCATGATTCGTCAAAATATCAGATTTGTTCCACAAAGAAGGAAAAGTATTTCTGGTTTGGAAGCACATGAGGGTGGGTAAATGAAGAGAGCATTTTCAGGTGAACTACTGCTTTGACAAACATGTTATTTCTGCGTCTTTCTTTTCATCCACAGGTGGGAGCAGAATGTTCCCATAATCAGACTAAGAGCACATCTGAGATGAAAAAGATGTTTGGACACAGTCAAGTAAGTGTTCTGCAATGCACCACTGAGTTGCTTATGAAGAGAGAATTCATAATGATTTCATTACACAAAACAGTGAGTCTCACTCAGCGCTGCTCTGTGAAGTATTGTGTACTGTATAAAACAGCATCTATGGCAGAGTCCAAAAAGGACGAGACTGTTGAAAACCCTGTATTTTTGATAATACATTTTTGGTCATTAAAAACTATATTATCAGCATCACTTCTTTTGCTTAATTTTTTTTAATTTGTTATTTAAAAATAAAAAATTATTTTATTTTATTAGCAATTTTGTTTTATTCCTTTAACATACAAAGATCGGTTCCAAAATGACTTACATTGCATTTATGCCATATATTAAGTATAAGCATAAATATTAATATTATATGCTATATATTAAAATATTTAATATGTGCTATATATTAATATTTGCTGGGAATCGAATCCATGACTTTGATGTTGCTAGCGGCATGCCAAAAAAAACTTAAAACAGCGTTTATTTCCAGGTGTAACATTTTTCCTAGACTGTCAATGTGCCCTCAGTAAACATACAGTAGGTCTGCACATATATAACTGTTTGCTCCAGCGCTAACAAGTGTCAGCTATGAGAACGGCGGCGAGCGGTGACAGGTTTCAAATTATGGGTCATTCTGACTCAGACAGAGGAAATGGAGAGAAAGGGTGTAAATTTCTAATCACCTGCTGTGTTTGTGCTAGACTCCACTGGACTGCGATACGTGTGCGTTACCTTCTCTTGTCATCTCTGTTCTATAGCCGCAGACCCCAGAGCAAATTGGACAAGGCCAGGCAAGGACATCAGAGGAAAGCATGAAAACAGAAGGAGAGCCAAAAAAGACACAAATGGACAAACAGAACTAAGAGACATTGGAAGACCTGGCAGATTGTCTGCATGGTAAAAATGATGTCAGACCTGTTTAAACCCCTCTTCGTGCACTGAGCTTATAAGCACACCCCCCCTACACACACACACACATGCACACACAACATAAGACACGCACAGGCCGTGCGATGCCGGACAGACACAAAAAAGTCAATCTAACACTCATGTAGAAAAATAAATTCCCAAGATTCAATTTTGAACTTTCTTGATAAGAACCAACAGCATAGTATGGCATGCATTATAGAGTTTTAGATTTTGATTTTACGAGGTTACGATGGTACTGGTTGTTTTTAATAACTGTTACTTTTTTTGTTCTCTATCTATTTTATTTCATTTCTCCCAAAGTGAGGACACAATGTTCTTTGATTTGTGTTGTTTGTACTAAAAAAATACTTCTGGCACCACAGACCAGAATTTCCGTGTTAAAAGTCATGCTGGGAATCGTTTCAGTTTTGTAAATTTTGCTCCGAGGTAAAATGAAATGCAAAATTCAAATTTACCTGTACATGTGTGAGCAGCCGCATTTAATAATGAACTGAATTGATCTGGTAAGTTTTAATCTTCTCCCAGATTCACTGAACAGAAACCGACTCAATCCAGACTGTGCTGAAAACGCAGCTGTTTAAAACAGCCAAAATGTGAAGGTATGGTCTTTCTCGTGTTGTAGCAAAGATTAATTTACTCCTCCTACTCCATGTGATGAGGTTATTATAGGCTCAAGTTGGCTGGCCAACTATCGCTGTTGAATATTTCGAAGCTTTTGGTGCCAGAATTAAAGAGAAAAACTCGACTCACAGTGAGTCGTTTCCCTAAGAATGATGTGCCATGCACCGAGTACTTAATCTACTGCTACATCTCTCTGTTTCTCTACTTTCTTGTGTCCTTTCAATAAACCGTGATTTTCGCTAAATGTGTGCTGAATAAATGGTTATTTGTGGAGTAAAACTACAGACTCTTCACTGTCCATACGTTCCTGCTTCCATCTCTCCATTTAATTAACACCTCTGGAGCTTCTGATAAGGTCCTGGAATACCTTCAAGTGTGAGGTCAATAAACCAGATCCCACAGGATCAGTGGAAAATCCTCATTGGTTTATCCTGTACGTGAGCAGCACATCATCATAACGTGGAAGCTCAGGTTTTTTTAGCCCTCCTATAGACCATTGATTTCTCTTTATCCATCTTTTTATTTCTTCTTTTGCTCTCTCTTCCCACGGCAATCATCTGTTCTCTGTTTTCATCAATTTTGAGCTGAAAAGGATGTTAGCAAAATTTTCCATGAATTGGGTCTTGATGGAACAGCATGACGGCAGCTTTTCTGAAACAGCCCTTGACAAAAAGCAGAACCTTGTTGTCTGAAAATAAAGCTGGTTTCATAAATGGTTTCATAACAATTACGGTAATTACTCAGTGTTTTGTCTTTTCGTATGGTGTTCTTTGCTATCGTTGATGCCCATGTGAAAAGAACAGACATGTACCTAACAAGGGGAAACTTCTTGTGCGAGTGATGCTGAAAGCCCAGCAAACGATGGAAAAGTCCACCTGAAAATAACAATTTCAGGCCATTTGCTGCTTTGCATCTGCCAGACTTTGCCAATTATAATCAAAACTTTTGAGGATATTGCATGCCAAGTGTATTCCAGAGAGAGCCTCATAAATGTTTGAGCTAAGGAAGATGTGATCTTAAGTTGTCTGACAGAACACAGGAAAATGAGATCTATGCAGTGTTTTGAGAAGAGCCAGTTTACCTGTAACCACAGTGTACCATCAAAAAATATGATGTTGTCTTCTCCGGAAAACCTGCCTCAACAATAATGTTATAAATAAAAATGAGTCATGATAAAAAAACTGATTAATATCAGCCTCTCTGAAACTGCTCGGTGGAGATCTGATCCGATAACACCGAAGACAGACTGACAAACTTTTGAAAGTCAGTGTTTCATTAAGTCATGCGATACAAAGAATGAGACGTTCATTTCGGATTTCAATATTACCTCCGGCCTTTAAATCTGAAGCCCACAACAATTGTTTGGTGATTAAAAGCATTGTTCTGGAGTCACTACAGCGGTCTGCAGAAACACAGCACGGCGCTGAACATAGAGTTAAGTAATGATCCAAAATTGAGATATAATGACGTTATTTCAACTTCATTGAAAGCTTGACGCTTGTGGTGTTCTCCTTTGATCCAAGAAACTCCAACCATTTTGTTACAGGCCATCTCCATAAACTTACTGTGTGGATGAATTTGAGAAAAGCATTCTAAGGGGCTAATTACACCTCAGAAAGGCAATTTTCCCCTTTTTATGCTATCTAACCCACTCAAGTCAGGGAAAGGTGTAGGAAATGAAGCCCATCGCCAACTTCAAAGTGAATTTAAATAGCTACATCAATACTTTTTCCATTCAAACTCTGGAAGTAGTCGTCTAATGCCCAGACACACACCCACAGCGTCTGAGCTCTGTACACTTCGAGTTATGAGACAAACTAGTGGTAAAACATTCTGCTTTCAGGCAAAATAACAACAAATCATCGTGTGTGAGAAAAGGAAACGAAAGAATCTGTTGAGCCAGCTGTTTATTTGTGACATGTGCTACCAATGAAATCATCAAGACTTCTGGTTGCCAAAAGCAGAACAACACAGTCAAACACACACATACACACAGAGGAAAAAATACATTTGGACACTGTGCAGATGGTGTATCTTTAGATAGTAACAAGAGCCAACAGAAACAGACTGCATTTTAAATCTCATCTGACATTTGGAGATAAGAAAACTGACATTGAATGCCACGTGTTATGTATTCTAAATGTACTGATGCAAAATGAAAGCTATCCCTGGAGATATACATTGACTGTCCACAAAAACATATTTTTAGACAACATGATGCAATGAGGAAGATATGTTGTAGTCTTTTAATTTTTTCGTCTTTTGAAATAGAAATCATTCCTGTGTACAGTAGTTGACTGATTCATTAAGTTCACTGCTTGCAGAAGTATTCCTCATGGATGGAGGATGGTTTCATGGCAACAGTATCTCCCCAAGCCAGCTCGATGACGCCAACGCTAGGCAAACTTTCACATGATGTGTATATCTGTGCACACAGATATAAAAATGTGGCAGCAGTCCAGCTGTAAAGTCACGGTAAGGACGGATTTTACAGTGAACAGCTGTGGGCTTTAGCAGTAAAGAATCTCATTGCCTCCCACACACTACATAAAAAAAGACAATTATTCACTTATTATCTTTCACCTTCTCATATTTACACTCTCTAGAACTTGTATATTACCTAGTTGTTCTTAATGTAGCAGATAGATAAAGGGTCACAGTTACATTAGTTCTAACATTGCTGTAGTTTGTGGTGTTCAACCGCTGAGCTGAGCTGTTCAACCGTTACTAAACTACTACATAAACCTAACTAATCATCTCTTTAATTAAGATCAACAACCTGTGTTATATTACTACAGCAGTCTTCAACAGTGTCATGAAAATGCTCAAATTGATTTTGCACTAGAATGTTGAAACTAGTCAAAATCTAAAATATAGAAACAAGAATTTAAATATGCAGAACGTAAATAGAAACAAAACTAGTTCACCAACCCGAGGCACAAACCGCAGGTAAATCTCACAGATAAAATATTTCTCGCAGCTAAATGATCTACAAAATGTTTATGGCTTGACAATATCAAGATGTTTAATATCAAAGATCAAAATTCACATCAGTATTGATATGGTACCAACACAGAGTATATGTGGCTTGTAACTAAATTCGTCTTCTGTTAAGGCGCCATAATTTCTGAGACATGTGGCTTAAGTCAATTAAAACTATACAGGTCAACAATGCAATCCATCTAAACAGCACTCAGTGCAATCTAAGCCTACAACCTAATTAAACCCTCACACTAATTACCCATCATGCCCTTCTCTTTCTGCTGTTGTGCGGTCTGCTCATTAAAAGCAAATATGCCTACACACGTCATGATGGATGTGAATGTTATGCAATTATCGTCACATAATGAAATCAATTTGCTATTTTTAAATTGTGCCAAACAACAGAAAACTGTCCCATTTGATCTTAATTAAGTTAAGGAACATCTGATTTACACCTTTATAAAATTAAGTCCAAACCTCATCCAAAACAGATCGTGTTCCAAGTTTAGATCACACTGACGTTAAACACTGGTAAAAATTATTCACTTCTACCCCCCCAAAGTCAAAGGTTGCTTATAAGAGATTTATCATCATTTGTCTCAGAATAGAAAGAGTTACTGACTTGTGTTACATATAAATGTTAAATTATGGAAAATATGACTCATGTGGTTACATTTTATTATTTATTACACATAGAATATTGAGTAACCAGTTACTGCATTAGAATAAAAATGAACAAACGGGATTTTTTTACATCCTTACAACACGTTGCTGTTGTATTATATATCTTACATCCTATTTTGTTACTAGGTTAGGAAACATTTTGTCAGGTTTTTAAAGTCTGCTAACCAAAAGGCAGAGGCACGCAGGGGCAGAGGATAAGAAATTAGTTTTGTTCGTTTTTGTCAAAGCTTCTTGAGTCACAATGTTTATATGGAATAACGTGAAAGGTAAGACACTAATAAACAACACAACAGAACGCAGACTGCAATTTCATAATACTCATAACTTATAATAATATAATACTCATAATAATTTCTATTACTGCATTTCTGAAATCCTCAATAGTTTTGCTGCTCACGCCTACCTGGAAATATATGCCACCTAATTAATAGAATCATTTAGCAATGAAGTGTAAAACTTCTTTGTAGACTTGAATCGTGTGATAATGAAAGTGGTTTATGGAAATAAGAACTCATCCTGGAAGACATTGCTGAACTGTGTTAATAAA
>JAZGTK010007373.1:0-19471 GCA_036877625.1 Ambastaia sidthimunki | reverse complement strand
AAAAAAGCGAGTTTCCGCAGCGTGACTAAATCACTGTTTCTGTCTTGTGACTGATAGGAAGCTAAACACTCATCAACACAAATAAGATAAAATGTATAATTGTTTTCAGATTCAGATGAGACAACTTTGAATGGAGACATTAACCACAGAAGAAGAGATGACGGTTATCTCCACAACTTCAAACAGACGTGAGTGATGAGAGGAAGAAGCAGCGTTGCTGACAAGCTGAACGAGACGCCGATGTGAAGAGGCAATTAAGTAGGAGAACGCAATCCAAAATGACGAGTCTGGCCATTATTCAGCCTCACTTTGGAGAGGCAGGTGTGTTTGCCATAAAAAAACCAATGCACAGGTGACTGAGTGGGGCTTTTCAAAGACTCGACATCCGACCGACAGCTAGACTAGTGTTTATGCTCGAACCATCAGCGGCTGTGATAACTTAAAAAGGCCTCTGCAGATTTCAGGGCTCATTTTTTTCCGCGAGCTCATTTATTTACGTTGGCGTGTGGAGTTCAAATGTAGCTGACGGTTAAGCTGATCAAATCCTCGCAATTAATTGACTGTTCAGCCGTTTTTAGTTTTCGTTTCCAAGAAGGCACAAGGAAAGTTGAAAGACGTGCCTATAGTGGCTAGGGGAGATGTCTATTTCGTAATGAATGCGTTTGCTTAGAAGGTGTGTCGTTGAGTTGTTTGTGCTGTGCTTTGACAACCCCCCCCCCCCAACACACTTAAATGTGACATATTTAGTGCTATTTGAACTTAAAAAGGTGTGCTAGCCCTAGAATTTGTATAGAGGGGAATAGATCACCTAAACATGAATATTTTTATAATTCATGCACCGTCAATCCAAATCTGTATGATTTAGTTTCCTCCGCTGTCAACAAAATAAGCTCCAGATACGTTTAATGGAAAATGTCCATGCATTTGAAATTCCTTTAATTTTGGTTTGTTTTACGTTACAATGCAGCGTATTAGTGAGCATTTGGCAAATGCTTTTAACCAAAGCAACATGGCGAATCCAGTTCAGTTTCCGTGCTTCAGTAAACTAATGTTGAATTGTCACCGCATCTCTTCTGTAATATTTAGCTGTAATTCCACACTTTATACAGTCTCACTCCTCCAGCAGAGCATTAATTTATGCCACAGAGAGAGAAAGCCGAGAGACAGACTGTGTGGGATAATAGAATAAATTGTCAAGCCTTTAATCACGACATTGTCAGTTTTTAGATCTTGCAAGTAAATGCTTTACTTGTTTATATGCATTGCCATTGGGGTCCAAACTCCGACGTTAGGCCTTTGACCAGGAAAATTTCATTTTTGAACGACACATCTGTGTCTGAAAAAGTCTGCATTTATTCTGACCTTTGCATGTTTAGTGAGGTTAAATAAGATTTCACACATGCATTTGCAGACATATTGCATTAGTCTCACACCACGCGATCAGGACACAGGTGCATTCTGGGAAAACTGTTTAAAATAACATCAAAGGGTTGATCAATGGATCAGTCGCAACAGAGAGCCCGCGATCTCGGGCGTTAAATGTTGTATGTGCACACATGGCTCATGTTGGGGTCTTACATTGGAAATGCATAGGAAGTATAAATGACAGATGGTTGTGCTTCCCTGCTCTGTCAAGCAGGTTTCAGCCCCATGGCTCAGTGGCTCACTTCCTCTGTATCCCTCATAATGGGGGAAAAAAGGGGGCAGGTCAGCGCCTCGATAGAGGGGAGCTACATGAAACAGACACCAGCATGTGTTGTATGTCTGTTGGATTGAGTGCAAGAAAGACTAGTGAGTTAGTTAGCCTAAAAAAATTCTGAGTTCAGAATTTTGATCCAGTTGATTTGCTTGATTTAATTTTTGAGTCGGACTGTCTGCGGATTTTAAATTCAACTTCTAAAAATGTTGTTTTTTTACCTTTGAAAATATGTACGTAAAAATGTAGATGCCAGCCGTTGTTTTAGAGGGGAAAACATTTACATTGATTATTTTGAGTTTTTATATTTTAAAATATTTTATTTTGATACATTTTCTAAACTGGCATAGATGTAGGAATAAGTGTTTTACGTTTACATTTATTCATTTGGCAGACGCTTTTATCCAAAGCGACTTACAGTGAATTCAAGGTTTACATTTTTTTTGATCAGTACTTATATTCCCTGGGATCGAACCCACAACCTTTGCGCTGCTAACGCAATGCTCTACCAGTTGAGCTACAGGAATACTGTGTTTTACTTTTCATCGTTAACAAATGATTTCTAGAACAAATGTGTTGATCTAGGAATCTGTAAGATTATAATAAACGTGTACAGTGTAATCTTGTGTAAAACCTTTTTACTGTCATTGTGGAATAGAAGAATTTGTAGTTATTTGTAGTTGTCGGCTTTGTAGTTATTACTGGAAGAGAAAAATATATTTCTTTTATTTTACATCCGTGGTTTCCATCATTTTACGTATGGCATGGTCCTGGCAATTTCATAGTAACCACATAGGTTTTGAAATCACTGGTTGAAACTGGTTCTGTGGGCATGTAACTCTTTATCCTGTACGTGTGTCAGGAAATTAGATTTTTATTTGTACAGAAAACATCCCGTACGTGTGGGGCGTGAGCACAATGACTGTTTTAACCAGCACTTTTACTGTGTTTGCCCATCTATTAGAAAAAAACAGAAGCGAGCTAGTGTACTATGAAGCTAAGTGATACAGCATTAAAAATTTATCATGTGACCACAATGGCAATTCTGGGGAAAACAAAGTAATGCGTAATTTGACTGCACTGAGCTGCGGTTTTTAGTAGCTAAATGGCATAAAGTGTTTCAGTACCACGTCTTCATTTAACTTGTCGGCCTACAAAACCTTAAACGCTAACGTTAAAATGAGTCACGTTGCATCATGTTTCTTTCATAATAGCTTTATTTTTCTGTGAACTTAATGTAATAAATGTAAACCTTATATTATATAATAAATGTTGCTTATTAAGTGTAAAGTAGTGGAAAAGTATCAAAATATACTTTCTTCTTTTTAATAATAACGTACTGTTTTAAATATTTAATTGATTTTAAATATTTTTACAGGTTTAAAACTGGTTTTCAATATGGGTTCAGACTTCTGTCAAAAGAGTCATGCCATGTTCAGTTTTTAATTAAGCCATTACAATGCTTAAAATCAAGTCAATGCAGTTTATGCAAAAGCATCTTCATTAAACATTTGCCCCTCTGTTCTGTGCAGTGTGAACACTTTCTATGTAGTGAAAGTTTTTGTGTTTTGTTTCCTGTTTTGGATTACGACACGCTCAAAAACAACAGATACTGCTGCCACTCATCATTACTCATTATGCGATAAGTTTAATGAGAAATTTGTCCTTTTGTCGTGTTTATGGAGACACAGAAATGTCTAATGTCATTGAAGAAACGGAGCGAGAGAGCTGTAAAAATGAGATTGTGTAGAAAATAATGGGATCCTTTTTTGAATTAGAGACTATAGTGCACTCAACAGATAAAACAGATCCCACCTTAACCAGAGGCTCTGGTTTGTGCACAAGTCATTGTGAATGCAAAGTATACGATTTAACTGTATATACAGTATTTTCTTTTGTGTGTCTTGAAATGACATGATTGAATCAACAATGGTATTATGATCTTAGACTTATTGTATAAAGTGCTTTTTGATAATATCCTGCTATTTGTAGTAGATACTTTCATTTATCGTCTAAAAGAATTTATCACAATTATCACAACATTCTGCTGGTTTCATTACAATGTACAACAAAATTGCAGGTTAAACACCGGCTATTAAGTACAGCTACAATTTTGCTTGCTTTATTAAATCCAAAAATTACATGACTGGGATTTGAACCCTGGGCCCCTCGTGTGATAATTAGACCAACACATTATTTGTACATGTATGTAAATAACTGCTGATTTGTTAAAGTGTTTCTTTGGTTGTCTTTCTACCTAGGACACAGTTTTCCAGGACTGATACTGTATGTACTGTAAGAAAACTATTACAGTATAATTAAGGTAATACAAGGAAGGTATTGATTGTGTTATTATGTTCCAGTAGCTCAAATGGTAAAACAGGCCACTAACAAAGCCAAAAGCATGAGTTTGATTCCCAGCAAACAAACAAACAAACAAACATATAACCTCAATGCACTGTAAGTCACTTCAGATAAACGTGTCTGCCAAACATGCAAATGTATCCAGGCTGTAACCTTACAAAAAGTGCTGTGGCTTCACATGCCACGGTCAACAGATGGTCAGCATGCAATTCAAATGGTTCCTGCTGGAAAATATTCATATTTACAAGACAAAAAGAGCAACAATTTAGGTGTTACCAAGGAGATGTCAGGGAAGGCTTTTCTTTTGTATGATCAAACAAAAGGCTGTTATTAGCTATTCTTGCTTGCCTAATTCAATGCTATACTAAAGTATGATTAGAATTAGTTATCTTTCAACCCATTTTTATTACATATCCCGCTAATTTACTATTAGAACGTTTAACATTTGAGCTATGGACATGAACGGTCATTCAAATTGTGTGGATTGTTTAAGGATGTGTGGCTGTTAGTTTTCCAAGCAATGGACATTTTTCATGTGGTGGATGTTGAAACAGGAAAAAGGTCTGGTTAAATATGTCATTATCTGGCCATAAACATGTTTTTTTTACCTTTATTGTTTATTAAGAATCAAATAGATTGTATCCCCCTATTTTATTCCGGAGCTTTACAGTTATTTTGCATTATAAATATGGATTTTATATGCTTTTGTGCTTCAGTACACGTGTCACAATACTCTCCAACTGTATTCATATGTAGATATGAGATTCAGAACAGCCAGCTGATAGTTTCCTTTCCAGCTAGAATCAGGAATAGAAATAAATGATCCAACCTTTGCCATGTAGAATAAGCGACCTGCCCTTCTTTAAGCTCTGCGGCATTGCAGTTGTCATCTATTGTGCTCCATCTTTCTATAGTCTGCGTCTCAATTGGAGTTTGGAGCTCTGTATGTGGCATTTGTCAAATTTTGCGCATGAGCTCCTCAGCAAATGGGGTAAAGATTGTTTTCAGGATGGTACATAAATCAAATGATTACCAATTGAGACCATCTTGCAGTAAGATATTCAGTGAATCAATATCGTTGCACTTTATTACAAACCTCTGCGGAATTTTGCGTTCTGATTGGTCAGCTGCAGAATTGTTTACAAGTATGTTTGTATAGTGACCAGTTCATTTACATGATTAACCATTGTCCAGCTTCTTAACTTGTGGTAGTTTTTTATCTTATTATTTAGGTGTTTTGGTCAGCTGCCATGTAATTAGTGGAATAATTCTCCTGCTTTGTCTCAGGGTCCTTACCAGCCTATCAGAGCCTTTGTCACATGACCAGCAGACTTCTTTATCCCCTACACATACCAGTTTAAAGCAAATGCATCTTTTCTTCAGTATCGTTTAACCGACATCCATAGACTTGCAGTATGTATAAATGGTTTCACACTCTATAAATTATGTTATGAACTTGTAATGCTGTGAGGACTCACAAGATAGGAGTCCACTATCAGCCGCTGTGAACAACTGTTTGCCATTTTATCTTTTACTGTAGCAATGTCACAGAAACATGCTGTTCCTCCGACTTAGCTTTAGCAGACACACATTCATTTAATCACTGATACACTTGGTACGAATGGAGAGAGTGCCAGTCAAGAAAAACCATTGGAGGTACAAGTTTGTGTTTGGTGCATTCTCTTGTGTGATGGCTTTTGATTTGTGGGTTGGACTTCAAATGCACCATTCTGATTTAGAATGGACCAGGTGTGGATAGAATGGTGTAGTGTAGACACGGTTCTGACATATTTAGTAGCACTCCATAGCCTACAGGGAGATAATGTTCTTCTTAACTCAGAGTTCTTGCTTGCGGACTTCTTGTGTTTAAAACAGTCTGTCTTGAACATATCACCCCACTACAGTGGTGATACAGTGCAGATGGCTGTGGTTACACATTAATTGTCTGAGGTCTTCACAGGGCAAGATTTCTTGCCTTCAAAGCACTCAGAGTTCAAAGAGCGAGAACATCAGAGCTCAACTTACAGATGGGCAACAACATGATTCCACGGCAGAAGAACAGAGATCATGGTGGTGACCTCCAAGGGCTGTTTTCCACACTTTTTTCCCACATAGTTTGAGGGGTTCACTCTTAAAAAATGTGTCCATTTTATATACTTAGTATATACTAAGTATTGATTTTATGGTAACACTTCATAAAAATGTCATTAGGAAATGTTATGCAATGCTTAACAAATCAGTGCTTTGCGCATTTTAATGTACAGCTCGTATGCATAGCCTAAAGGGGAGATCAGGGCTAGCTGTCACACTTATAATGCCACTAAATGTGTCTTTGGGTGGGTTTTTTATGTAAGTAAGTTTTTATGTTGACACAGCTGTTTTTGTGGTCAAGACTTTAAAGTATAGCATATTTTCACTGTCAAACTAAAGATGTATTCTAGTTTATGTAAGTGTATATCGCTTGAGGCACATAACCCCAGTCAGCCTTATATCCCATAAATCAAAGTTTAATTACTTTTTAAATATTCACCTTATGTAATGCTCAGTTTAGGTCTATGGTATAAAATGTTTAATGTTAAGGAAAGTGTCTTTGTTTATTCATAATAAGTTCTTAAATCTGTCATCAGCAAGAAGTTTGTCAATATGTAATTCTGAGTTTATGTAAAGTCAGATAATTTGATGGACTGTTACATGATCAGTTAGGTTGATGTTTTATTCTGAAAGGTAACAGTAGCACAAATGGCCTTAGCAAATGCTAAATACTTAACAGAACCTAAGGGTTATACATACTTTAAAATGTAAATGCTAATCGATGACATTATACTATATAAGTAATAACTACAAAAATGCTCATCAATAAGTATATGTGTATATTATGTGTGTGTGTGTGTGTGTGTGTGTGTGTATATAGTATATGTGTATACAATCGGATGAGACTTTCTTTTATCCAATAAGAATTGATTATCAGTTATACATAAACAGAAATGAATTCTCAAAAATGCAAAAACTGTTGTCAGTAAAGGTTATGTTATTTATCTTTGGGGTGTGAATATGAACGTCATGGCTATAGAGACACATTCCTGTCTGTTTGTTATTTTATTTGCTTATTTTTAATTTACAATTACAGAGTGTTTTGGCAGTGACACTTGACTGAGTAATGTCACAGTCACTCTGTGTCAATCTCGGCAGAACATGGAGGATAGGTAATGATGTAATGCATTTTTACTGAGGTCCTAATGGTTTCTGAGATGCCATTTCAGATTGAAGATTCAGTAAGGTTTATTGGCATGGCGGAGAGCTTTAGATTGCCAAAGCAATAATCAGCGTTTATATATAATGGGTTTTATAGGCAGGACGTAATAGGTTATGCTACGTACACAAATGTTTAAATGCATTATGTGCCTGTTGCAAAGTGTGTCATTTTTCTGATTTGATCTCTTTTGCTCTTCTCCAGGTGCGTCAGTTTTTAATCTGCCCAGTAGGTGGGACTTGATGCTTGGAGCATGAACCTCTCTCTCTCTCTCTCTCTCTCTCTGTCTCTCTCTCTCGCTATCCTCCAATTGCGCTCTGGCGCTTTAGTCTTCAAGTCGGAGCTCCAACAACCTGGAACTACGCGACAAAAAGAACCGAGGAGACGGGGTAACCCGTATCATGCATCCCGGAGAGGAGGACAGTCAGGGGTCGTTGATTTTTAATCCCTTTCTACACTGACGGAGTATTTTTCCCCTCTTTCCCTTGTTACGTTACCGCAATCTCATTTATCTGACATACCTTCACTCATTTACGCAGCCTGCACTCTCGTATCGCCATACGGATACCCGGACCGCTTCTCTACTCGCTTTCTTCTTTTGCTTTTGAACATTAACCCCCTCAAAAGAAGCTAAAACATCACGGAAAACACCTGAAACATGGATTTATTTTCCATCCCACCCCGCGTTGGCTGGTGGAGGGTCCTGTTTCTATTAAGCATCTTCCAAGATTACATGAGCTCCATGCTGGACTGCCCGCCGACCTGCACTTGTTCTACCACGGACATCTTTTGCAATAAGTCTTACCAAGGGAATTTCTTCCCCCTCCTGGCACTACAGGACACGGTGAGCGACGGGAATTCCACCAACAGCCTCCAGGACCTGTTTGAGAACATCTCATCCATGTAAGTCAGTCGCGCAAGTGTCCGTCACATGTTGAGTCCATGTGTTTGTTGAGCTCAACTCTCAACTCGCCCACTCGCTCCAGCCTTCGTGTTAACGTGTGGGATTATAAGAACTTCGATGACGAGCAGTCGACATTACCTTAAATAACCAACATTTATCAAGTTGCCCCTTTAGTTCGCGCAATTGAATGTTTAGGAAGAATTTATTGCGTAATGGTCAATTCAAGAATGCAAAGGACACTATAGAGCTGTATGATAAATAATAAAATAGATAAAAAACATAAGACCAAGTGTCTAGTCTAGTGTAGAGTCTTGCAGGCTTGCAAGAAAAAGAAGCTGTATTGAAACTAAAGAACGTTCTTCAAAAATCTTGGCTTCAGCAGAGCGCAGAAAATATGCTTTTATATTCTCTTGGAAACGTGTCGAAATAGTTAGTAGGAGGATTAATTGCAACATCCGAGGTTAAATGCATCACTTCTTGTTTTTTGGCTTCACAGAGAGGCGTCTTTATTGAGGCTGCTTTGTATTCATGGCAGGAATTCCAAAAGGAATTTTGTCACATTTTGTGAGCTACGTGAAAGATGCATTGTGCTTCGGTAAAGAGAGGGAGAGAGAAAATGTTTGCCCAAGTTTGATGTCATGACAGAGTCATACACCAGCGTGCATTGATAAAAAAAAAAAAACCCCACCAAGATTTCCAAATTCATTGCTTGTTTTTCCAATCTGTTCAAAGGCTAATATCCCAATGCATGTTTTCTGAGAAGGTAAAAGTCGGCAGCTAAAGGCATATGGGAAAAGAAGCATTAATGCTATTATCGAAATAAACTCATTAAGGGGTATGATGGTGTTTTTGATGGCATCTGATGGTTTTTAGGATAAATAACGGGGGAGGCATAATGGCCCTCAACTGATCGGCGCAAATAAATAATAACGCCTCAAGCAAAGACAACGTTAATGTTGTTTTGCTCATCACCGGGCTCGGCCTAACAAATAATGACATTTTGAATCGAAAAAGCTGTTAGTTTAAGAGATTAAAACATGAATCCTCCCACTCAAAGTTTTTTTCTTACATTCTGACAGATATCTTTCACTGGACCATTTTTATGAGCACGCTGCAGATTGATAATCCGGTTTTATTATGCAATACCAGTAATGTAAAGCCGCATATAAATGTAAAGTACAAATCGAGACAGATCGTGTTATTTCCTGTGGAATAATTTCAACGCCTGCGCAGCGCTGAGAACAAAGCGCGTTTGGTGGAACAAAAACCCAATTCATGATTGATTCCTTGTTGGGAATTGCCTAGAAGCGGGATGCCATGACAACCTTATAGCGCTTCGTGATGGATTCACTTTTTCGGTAAATTTTATCAGGGAAACCGCATAATAGTGCATGTAAACTAATACACGAGCTCAACAGTTTCTTTGGAGACATTTTTTTTTCACCACCCGTCTCCAGTCACTTTTTTAAGCCACTAGAGGGGATAGTGGCAACGGCAAATCTGGAAAGCCTTTACGCACTCGCAGTGCGTCAGTCCGAGACCGTGTTTGTGTGTTTGTTCGTTGTGTAACTCTTCAAAGTGCGCATGTTCTTTCTTCAACCAAGCGGCTGTCTGCTTTGAATTGTTGTTTGCTTAAAAGATTTCATTTTGCGGAGCATGCGCGTTAGGCGCGGCGAGATCAGCACCCCATGACGATGGACAGCTCCTTTAACTCAAGAGTGCATTGCGCCATTCTCAGTGTTTCCTAAAAAAAACGGCGAACGTTTTTATTTAGCATTCCCTGACGAGCCATCAACCCACTTCTATTGTATTCAAGCGACCTTGACCAATTTACAAATGATGTTGATGCTCCTTCAGGCAACTACCCTCAATCTTACTATCACTCCTAAAAATGGAAAGTTTATGAAGTTGGAGACCATATATAGCAGTGATCGAGGCTGCCTGTCACACGGGGAAGTTTTCACATATATCTCAGTGAAAGGTTTGGGGTCAAAGTCACAAATGCACATTTTCCTCACCAGGTTCAACTTTTCAAATGTTGTCTTTAAACTTCTAGTTTGGAAAGAACAAAATTACAGTTTTGCTCTTGAGTAAATGCATGTCAGCTTGTCAAGGTCTCCCTAACTTTTCTTGACACTTTTTGTTGTAATGTGTAGTAGGACATGTCTGTAGTTGGTGATGTGACTGCATGTAGGGCTAATGTAAAGGCTAATGTAAAACAATATTTGTAAGGTCACTGTATTTGTAAGGTATACTGTATGACTAATATGAAATGCATAGTAGTTATTCTATGTAGCATTGGCTTTCGAGTAGTATTTGTTGGTATTGCAATTTATTGTGATAAAATGCATTTGGGGTACATTAACTTTCATGGTTCTGCATGTTTTGATTGTTTTCCAGTAATTGAGAGAGCAGGGAGAAATAGAATCACATCAAATAACTTTTTGAGAAAAATAAACCCAAGATTTGGTCTCGGTACATACAAGTTAGCAGCGTTTATAGTTTACTGTTGGTTTTCTCACCATTGTATTATGGTTTTCTGTTTGTTGCGTTTCAGAGTCATCGAGTGCCGTTAGTGTAGCTCATTTGTTTTCATCAAGCATATCAATTACACTAATTGTCTTTTTGGTGCTCTCAACAGTGCTGTTTCTATATTAACTGTGCTATTTCTTTATTTTGCTAATGGAATGTCACGACTCACGGCCAGAATATATAACTGCACACACTGCACGAGTTCCATTTTATTTAACGCTGTAGTTTTAAAGAAGACATACTTTTTACTGAAGTCAAAAAGAAAGTCTAAATTCTAAAATGGCTGTTTTGTTTCCTATTTGCGTGTTCCTGTAGCTCAACTGGTAGAGCATTGTGTTAGCAACGCAAAGGTTGTGGGTTCGATTCCTAGGGAACACAAGTACTGATAAAATGTATGGCTTGAATACACTGTAAGTCGCTTTGGATAAAAGCGTCTGCCAAATGAATGAATGTAAATGTATCCTTGGAAAAGCACGGAAATCTTATTTTTAATCTTATTTCTTTTTCCCCAACTGAGCATGCTAAGTCTCATTAGGAATTCTGCATGCATTGCAAGCAGAATTTATAGGCTACTAATGCAAGAAAACAAGTCACTTACTCACCATTGTTGATTGACCATTCAAACCCCATTCATCCATCCCAGGAGTCTATAGAACAGAGCCTGAGCACCTAATTTCATGTGTGATTAAAATAAGAGTGGATTAGCAACAGTTTGAGATGGGCCTACTTGAAAATGACTCCCGTAAATTTAAATGGCAGTACTTTGCAAAGATCTCCGAAGCTCAATTACACCGAAGCTTTTCAGAAAACGTTTTTAAAGTAAAGCAGCCGTTTCAAATCGGCACCTATAAAAGCCATCAAGAATGGCACATACCTGCTGATAGATGGAAAAGCCATAAAAAATAGGTCGCTCATTGAAGACCATTTTAATGGGAGTTGAAACGGCTTCTATACTGATGTTTTTGCTCTTTGCTGTGCATAAGGAGAATGTTTTTTCTGTTAACGTTGCCTGCCTGCTTGATTGCTGCTTTCAGGTAATCAAACAATAGCTTCGGGCCACAAATGGATCTATAATTACACGCCTTCTGTGACGATCAGACTTTCTCCCCTGCATAAGAACCAGAAGGGAGTATTTGTTGCTGTTAACTAGGCAAAATGTAAACTTAACGTTCACGAACGGTCAATATTCCGTTTTTGAAGGACTGGTTGCCCGACGCTTCACGGTCTGCGAGTCCCAAGGTGGATTTTCGCTGGTTTTGTGCAAGGCCAGCTAGTTGTAGAACGTCTGTCTGGTGAAGTCAGCTGAAAACCATGTTAGAAGATGTTGTGCTAGGAGAGAAAGGTGAAGAGGGTTATTATCTACCCCGGATCAGACTGCCACATCTGAGGAAATGCAATAGGATCTTATTTGCATTGGCTTTTATGCCCGATGCCCTGTTGTAATACCCCTGTGGGAAAGGTCGTAGAGATGGGCCGCATTGTATGCGATTGCTGTGGGGTTCTTGAAATGCATGGAATATTTATTGGCTGTTTTGAGGCCAAGTTTGTGTGGATGCCACAGGAACATGCTGGGCCAAGTAAGATTCGGCCTTCCCAAAGCATTGATTGAAAAATTAGGTATCCGGTTTATTCTATACTAATCTCTATTTTGCATGATTTAAAGACTGAGCAAAATCACTTTGCAGGTTCATGTAAAGTCCCAAATCATCAGCTTTCTCTCTTTCATTAGTATTTGCAGCTCTCTACCTCCTTTGTAAGAAAATCAAACTGACCTCATGTATAACCCAACTGCTGTTTGAAAACTATTCGAAAAAGGGCAATATTGGCTTAAAGGCTTTTTCAAAGACAAATAAGCTTTCACTCTTGTTATGGACAGTGTAAAGTCAAAACAGAGTCTGTTTTATTCACAGTCTATTTATTTACAAAAGCGCAGGTGCAATTTGACTATTTTGAAAGTGTCGGTTGTCAGATCAAATCTAAAAAAAGCTACCCATATTTTCAGAGTTGCTCTGGTGCTTGTTTAAAAACCTGTAAACTAGCCTAGCATAGCGTAGCTTGCATTATTGCTGTACTTCTTATGTGACCTTTCTTTGACTTTGGAAGCTTAACAAAGCTTTTGTTTATCATTCCGCTGCGTATTGGCGTTACTTGCGCGCATGAGTGACCATGTCACACGCATTATTATTTTCAATATTATTTTACACCCATCAGCCTTTTAATAACCCACTGAAACAGTCGGAAAGAATGCATAGCTCCCCCTAATGTGCAAATTATGGATTTTGAAAGAAGCACATATTGGAATACAAAGCTTACTGCTTTTGTCCCCAGTGCAGTGAAGGGAGGTGGGCATTTGTGTGACCCCTGATGTTCATAATGTGCCTGCAGGTCCTCTTTATGATAACCATAATGGCAGTAAGATCAATAGAAAACCACCGGCCCTGAAGACCCTCGCAGTGTGGCTGCAGAGATGAATATGTGACAGTCAAGGTCTCGACATGCCGTGATAATCAGGATACTCTTCCAATAACAGGGTTGTTTGAGTTTTCCATTTCACATGTTGTATTGGGAAGTCATAAATAATCGCGGCATGTCATTGAAATGGGGCAACGTTTGTCATGTGCTATTGATCAGAGCTTCTTCCCGTAACATTGGAACGAGCGTTTTGTGTGACTGTTGCTCATAAAATATATTCAGGGGTTTATCATGTGTAAAAAAAACGGTAGTTCTGGTCTGTGGCCCTGTATTGTAGAGGCCCATCTGTTTTGCCACTTAGTAAGATACTTTTATAAATATATATATTTTTTTAGGTGACTTATAAATTTAAGTTGTTTTGTATATAGAAGCAGCGTTGCAGTGTGGTTTAGTCCAAGACTTGGTTTTAATGTCTAGGCTTATGGCTAAGTTAAATCTTTTAGTCCTAGACTAAACTAAGCTTTAACGCTATATGAGAAGCATATGTTGTGAGTGCAGTACCTAAAATGTGGGCCACATAATAGTGTTGTATTATTATTGTATTTGTTAGATTAAACATAGTCTAGACACAAACAATAAAGTTTATCAATTAATTCAAAAGACTGATCTATCTGTAGCTCCCCGGCTCGATGTGACGCCAGATCGCAGTAGGAAGTTGAGGTAAAATGATGGCCGCTGTTGCATCCAAACAGTGTGGTGCAAAAATATGTGCATGCCACCCCCCCCTCCCGCTGCTTCTACAAATAAGTTACCCGGCGCTTCGTCAGATCCCACACTGTGCACACTTCTGTTTGCATGTTTGATTGGTAATCGTTCCCAAGATTTATATAAATACACTCGGGAATGACAGACAAGGATCCCAAGGTCATTTGGAGGTTTAGGTTTAATGGAGGAAAAATGGAATGTTATAGCTTTGTAGATATTTGAAAAACCCTGAAGTGTTTCGCCATAATGAGCCCACTCTGTTTTTCCAGTCATTTAATTGGCTCTCTAAGCATTTTACTTTAGATCTTATTTAAAAGCATTTGTTAGGCTTTATTTTTTGCATTTGAATAGCATCTTTCACTTTTTGTTTGAAAAATCCTTTTGATAATTCTGCACATGGCACCGAATAAAAAGGGGCGTAAATTTTCTCTTAAACTGTTGTTGTTTGTCAAAAGCAACATTGTAAAAATGCTAACACGGTTTATTTGATACTCATTACAGCATTATGGAATAAAGGTGTGGTTTTGTATGGTTTGGAGTGTCTTAAATGATAAGCAAGACATAGACATAGCATGTAGCATGATCATCCAGTAAGAACACAGAGGGTAGTGCCCATAGACCATCTTCAAATATTGATCACTCTCTTCTTTCAGCACGATATAGCTCTTCACTGCTACGGTTCTTTGTAAGATGTAGAAATGAATTCAATTTCATTTTGACGAGCAAAATTGTAAATGGACAATTTTCGTGTCTTTTTACGTGCACTAGTCGAGGCAATTTTTAGCCGATGTCGATGATGAAAGTTAATGAAACACAAGCACATCCCACTGAGTCTCCTAATTCAATAGAAAATTATTGATTGGGACAAAAGTAATGGAATAATAGTGACAGTGACATTCCAATCTAGAATATTCCGCGCTTCAGACGGCAGATAATATGAGGGAGAGGACTTTGGGTTTCAATCACCAACATGTTGGAGGTAATTTCGCCCGCTGCTGTTTTAGATTTCCTGCGTTTTTATTCTCTCTTTTTCTCTCTTGCTCCTGCTCTCATTTTTTTCTTTCCTCCTGCTTGCCGCTGATCTTTTATTCATTGCATGGCTAATGAAGCGCCTGATAGACTGTAGAACAGTGTGGATGATCCAGCGCAGTCCATTTCTTGGTTAGCTGGCAGCCGTCGGACGAGAGGCACCCACAGGTCGGCAGTAGCGGCATTTTTAACAGCGGCCTGTTTTTGTTTCGTCTGAGTCTTTGTATTTTAGCTCCTTTTAGAAACGACTTCCATTCCAGACCTGGATACATTTTTTAAATTGAAATATAGGTCACAAATCTTAATTAGACTTATATTTGCTAAGTAAAACACTAAGCATGTGTGTGCCGCCCAGGAGATAAAGGTGTGGCTGGTTAGCATTGGCTTTTTGAAAAGCTGAAAAACAACTGAAAAAAGGCTGAAAAAACAACATCAGGTTTTTAAAAGCTTTTTCCCCCAGTTTTATTTAAAATCAGCAATGTATTTTATGAAATAAAAAATGTTTTATTATACTATAGCAGACTTTTTACCACAGCCCAGATATTCTGAGATATACTTTTTAGATATATTTTTCTCTTTGCTGGCTTTGACAGTACAGCTTAGGCTTGGGACTATGCCCATTTCTGATTGGCTGACGACAACACAATGCTGTCATGACATCATTTTCTTGCAGCTCCAGGGTGATAAATCACATGGCATTTATGCTTCTTGTGATTGGCTGAAAAAGTTCTAAGGTTGCACGAGCAAAGATGGCAGATTTAAAATCGGAGTCCTGTGGGCTACTGCCAACTGCCAACTATTTCGCCTACTCTTGTTTTGGCTGGTAATTCACATGATCTTCAGCACTTTCTGTCTTTTATACTTCCAGTAGCACACTTTAAATCTCTGAACTAAGTTAAACTACACTTATACTGCGTGTAGCAGGTAAGCCCAGGCAAGAAAGACTGGATATATTTGATTTTGACTGACATGCTCATGTCAGGAAGTACCTAGAGGAGGTTGTAAGCACAAGGCCAAAGGGTTCCTGGGTTGCCAGAGGTCCAGGGACTATGTGATGCTCATTGTTATTCTCAGGCTGTCACAGCAGTAGGAAAACAAGAGTGGGCATCACAAATGGGATTGAGCGTCTTAGGAGGCACCTGCGCTAGGCGGATGCCGGTCGGGTTTAGCCGCATATCGCTGCTACCTTGTGGCTTTTTTTGGGCTGTTTTGGATTCTGTGGAGGCTTTCCTGCCATGAGAGGCTAAGTGGGATTGTGCCTTCTATCTCTGGCATTTCTCTGTGTAATGAAATGTTTCTTCCAACTGCAAAAGGCTCACTCTCTATAAGGTCATTGTGCTGATGTCTTGAAAACTTGTTTGAATCCAAGTCCTAGGACACAAATATAAATGGACTGCCTTCTCATGCCAAGCTTGTGTCTGACGTCAAATACAACAGGAACAATATGGCAAATCTTAGATTTATTAGGGGCTTATAAAGCTGCAGTACTTTGGAGATCTGTACATGCTAATGATAACTTTATATTGCATGTGCAAAACTCTTATTATACACATTATTTTAATAAAACAGTTTAAAATCTGCCATCACAATACATTTTGAGTCGTTGCCAGGGTGTTGCTATGCAGCTTAGAAGGTGTTCTGAGTGGTTGTTAGCATGTTTGCACATTGCTAGGCATTTGCTAAGGTGTTTGATTGGTGCCTTTATGATATTCTGATCCATTGATACGATACAGGTACCTCCTTTACTGTAAATATTTTGGCCTGTTTTATCATCCAAGTGAAAAACATGATGTTTTTAAACATAAATGTATTGTAAGCGTCTAAGATATAGCTATTAAAAAATAATACTTTGTACCTTTAGCGTTTAGTGTATACTGCAATGAATAACAACTTAAAACCATTATCATGTTTTAAGTATGATTTAAATAACCCACTTTCCCTGCCACATATGCAATAGAAGCCCGGCCTGTTGTCCTGCTGTTGAAAAGATGCTGCCAAGCTGTTTTCTTTGATAATGAAAAGTTTTCAAGCTGTCTAACAGGTGCTCTGACCTGGCGATCTCATTTATGAGAATCAGTTTGGGCGAGTGGTGGAGAGTGGCCAACATCCAAGATCTACAGGCCTAATTACCCAGCTGCTGTTGAAGAATTTTTAATTTCCTAAAACTGGAAGGTAAAAAACCATTTCTGCACCTGGCGAATCTGTCTTTTCCATCTGTGAATCAGGGGCTTTTTTAAGGCCTTACACAAACGCGGTTGACTGAAGATTTCAAGGAAAAGTTTCTTCAAAGACTTTTTGATCAAGGTTTGAAATCGAGGTTAAGGTTTTTATCCGAAGGCTGTTCGCTATCTAGAGATGAAATCGTAGAAATTAAATGAGACTGATTCGAATTCTGATTATTCTCTTAATCTAATGATTCTATTAATTTTCCAAAAAATATTTTAAAAAATTATTGTTTTGTAAGACTCCAGATCAGCCTGTTGCCAAATTGAGATTTTCAGATGAAATGTCGTTTATGCAAACAGTGTTTTATGCCCTTTTTCCCTGCCTCTGTCCCAGGATCAGTTATACTTCCACTCATGCTCTATAAGGCCTCAACAAGGTGAAGGGGAAATCTGATCCCAGATCAGCGCTTTCCGTCTTGCACGTTCTGGGCCAGACTGCGGTGAAGGAAAGCCTTGCAGAGGGTGTGGGCAGTATTCCTCCTCCACCGTGAGAGGAGGTTTAATGAGAGCTGAGCCGATGCATGTCCTGTGCATTCATAAATAGCTCTCCACCCACGTCAGGCTCCCTTCATCCTCCATCCACCAGCCCACGGCGCCGATATCAACACACAGCAAACGCAGTAAAACAGTAAGATCAAAACGCAGAGGGAACAAGAGCTCCTCCACTGACTGCTGTGTTTTCTCATGCTGACATTCAGCACAATTATCCTATTAATGTCTGAACATATAAGCTTTATGAGGCTGCCGTAACACGTTCGCGATACACACGGCCCGAAGGTATTTGCACCCTTAAACAAGACTCGAAATGCATTAAGCGTGTTGCATTATGTAACGAAATATCAAAGCAAGTGTCAGTTGCAAACAAATGACGCCAGAGCCTTTTAAAAAAGAAAACTAACTGTATTTTTCAGAGCCATTTTGACATTGACTGTTAAGCAGTTGTTGTCAAGGTGATTCTTAGTGGATATGCGGTACGAAATCAGTTCCTCTTAAATTCACACGGGTAGTTTAGCAGGGTGACCCTGTGGATGTTTCCTCAAAGTTTAACATTCAGCACTGTCCAATTTTGAACACTATATCTATTGGTTTATCATTTAAAAATAAACAAACATCATGTTTTGCTTGAAACATTTACTTGGGCTTTCTTGCTATAACAAAACAAAATCAAATCAAATGTAATTTCTTTTAGATATTTTCCATCAAGTGTCTTATATATTTGGGGCCAGTGTGTAATTGTGTTCCAGAGATTATTTATGATTCAACTGACCTATTATTTAAAGTTATAGATGCCTGTAGGATTGAACATGTGACTCAGTTGCGTAATCGTTGATTCATCTTGTAGTTCTTTATAATGGTTGTGTAAGGCGTCCACACTTCCTCGTCTGTGATTGGCTGGCAGCTGATTTACATCATACTTGGGGCAGCTTTGAAATTCTTTAAAGAGATTCCTTTTTAGTTTAGATAGTTTAGAAATATTTTTTTTGGGAATTTGACGCAGGCTTCAGATTGAAGTTTGTGTTTGTAGTTAGAAGCTGTGTTTTGCGGGGGTCATTGATTTTTTTTTCCTGCTAGCAATGTATTAGCTTGCTTTGTATTCTTTCCTGCACATCAGAGACCTAACTGCCTGACTTAGCTTTCATCAAGCTAAAGCGCATTCAAATAGAGAGAGAGAGAGAGAGAGAGAGAGAGAGAGAGAGGGCAGCATTACATGTAATTCCTTTTTTCTTTCTTTAGGTCTTTATATTGTTAGCATGGATTGTAGCGGCTCGTTTTAAAACCCCAGTGTATTTTTTTTCTGTCAGACACAAATAGCACTGGCAGGTCATGCCTTTAAGTAAAACGTGCAATTATACGACCGTAATTTGCCATAATTAAAGCGGGAGAATTGATATGCGCGACGAACATCAACAATGGATATTTAGTTCACGTACATTCATCACTAATTCATGGGGATATCTTGTTTTAATTAATTCATAATTGCTTTGGAAACTTAGAGAGCTCACCACTGTTACTTTTTCTCCTAAATAATTACGACCATGTCACCCAATGGGATGTTTTAGATTGGTAATTTGAATTAGATTTAAGTGACTTTTTAAATATTTCAAACCCAAAGAATTAAAAGAAATAGAACATTTAAAAAGGGACTGAGCATTTAATACCCTGATAGGTCTGCGCTATTAACAGGGGTGTAAAATTTGATTTGCCAATATTGGCGGAGAGTAAAAAGGAGACTAATAACTATGGAAATAGGTTTGGTTTATCTTTCCCGACCACTGGCGGTGCGGATGCGTATG
>JAZGTK010007372.1:0-19471 GCA_036877625.1 Ambastaia sidthimunki | reverse complement strand
CCTACTTATAATCAATTTCACGCAACATTGCTCAGGAAAATATGTAGTCCAGTGGAAAATTATAATTCACTGAGCAGAAGCATAATTTATTCTAATGTCTTCTAAATTGTAAAAATCTGTAATTTGATTGGTCGCTCACAGATATTGTCATGATGTAGTCAGGTGATGCTGTTTCAGGGATAGACGGGTGACTAGGAAACTGGGTTAGTTATCTGATGAGTGGCAGACATTCATCACTTCAGTATGGGTTGAATGAACCAATAGAAACCTACAAAACATTGTCTTCATAATGGACGAGCCAAATATACTGAGACGGCGCGGTCTTCAGGTAAGACATTTTCATCATAAGTGGACGAAAATGTCTAAATGCGAATGACAGCGAATGGATGGCATCATTTTTAGTGTAAAAACAATTGGATAAATAGGAAGCTATCATTACTATAAATTTAAATGCATAAAGCAAGCACGCTCGAAAGTATCAGCAAATGATGTTTTAGGTATTTATGTTTTGAACCCGATGGATGCATCTTATTTTCATTAATCTTTTATTTATCAACACTTTTTGCGTCGTCTTGTATACATTGAACAAAATATCGCTGCGTATTGATAAACGTGCTTGGAAAGGCTTGGTAAGAGACTGAGCAAGAAGTCGAATAGTGTGCGTTTGTAAATAAACAGTCCCTTTAGTATGATGGATTATACACACCTAAATGGAAACTTACTGTGTTATAATATAAATACAACAAGTGTATGTGATATAAGTGAAAAATACACGTTTCAGTTTGAAAAAACCGACTCTAGTCTACACGTTTCATCAGCTGTTGCCATGGTGATTAAGACAATTGTTACGCTCCGGTCTGTTTATGACTTGTCGTTCCACCCTTTTCCAAAATATACGTGACCATGCCCATGGAATCTGCTAGTCTATGTCTATCTATGTCAGAAGTTCATTTTCTTAGAAATGTTTTGCACTCTGTATTTGCATGTAGATCTGAATAATATTAAAAATATAACCGTTATAAAAGGGCTGAGTGGTGTTGTCTACACGTCAGGTCTAACCTGTTACTCTGACATGAAACATAGCAAAGCACGTACACGTGTGGTTTGCACAAAACACAGCAAAACGGAGGCACAGAGCTTTTACATTTTTACCTAATTTCAGTAGCAGTACTGTGTATAAAGATATATTATTGTTGTTTTTTAAACTTCTTTTTTATCTTTCACCAAAAGAAGCATTCTGCTTAGAAGAAACAAGAAAACCTTTGTGTTTGTTCATATACAAGACACTTCTGCATTCAAAACAAAACAGTGCACTACATTGACAGTCTCCTTGGAACACGCCAACAAGCTCTAAGATACCGCTACCCCCTTCAAAACAAGATGAGCGCACACAAACATCTCCTTCATCTCAGTGTTGGCAAATTGATATCCTAAAGCATAAGGGTGTAAGCAGTGTCAATAGGCTTGAACATTGGATCCCAGCAATGTGATGGGCTCTGATCCATCATTAATGTTTTTTTCTGAAATCTTTTGTTGTTGGCCTGAGAATATTTTAAAATAGAGTTTATGAAGATCACATTTTCTGTCTCCCTAAAATAATTAAAGAAATAGTTCATCCAAGAATAACAATTCTGTCATCATTTACCTCATGTGATTCCACAGTTAATTTACATTAACATTAACATTAAATTAAATGTCAGTATCGACGCTGGATAGAAATACAAGTAATACAAAAAATCTTCTGTTCAGAAGTCTCATATACTCAGATCGACTATAAAACTAAAAACATGAATGCTTGTGACATTTGTCAAATACAAAACAGACATTGATCTTGTTAGGAATTGATATTGTAAGTGGTTCTAAAGATTGTGTTTGGTTTAGAACATCCACATTAAATGCCTTACAGATCAAAGTGAATGAAATCAAGTCATTAGGATGCTATATGACTATTGTGTGTGTGACCTTGGACTGACTCACCCACTCCCATGAGGCTCCTGAGATTCAAGTCCCTCTTGCTCATCATTTGTATTCTTTTAGTAAATATACTATTGATGGATTCTTTATTATGGGAATGTTCTCCTAAAATAAAATAGCACATTTTCATACACAAGTGTAGGCTATTATGTCTAATACATGTGACTCTACTTGTCATTTTATATTAACGTAATCTTTATTACTTTACAGAAGGAACTGAGCCTTCCACGGAGAGGAAATATGTGAGTAGATTTCTTACTCTAATGCTATATTTTGTCATTTCCACTACTTTCTATTTTATTTTTATAGTTTTGTTAATTTAATGTTTCTGTTGGGTTTCTAAACACCTTCAATTCATTGTGTACTTAAGTTTCAAGTACACTAAATTAAATTCGGTTGTAAGTACAGTTTGCATAATATTTTTGATGTCACCTTTTCAAAGCAGAGTATCAACGTTGTTGGCAATTAATATTTGGTAATAGCATCATACGTTTATACACAGTAAGAGAAAATCTATTTACCTAATTTTTTGGGGCATTTATGAATTGTCACTTTTATGCATGCAAAAATCCGTTTAAAATGGGGGCTTTTTAGGTATTATATAGTACGAATGAAGAAAATGGTTGATTATGCGACGTTATACAAGTTTAAGGGGCGGGTTTAGAGGCCCCGGCGCAGTGACGTTGACATCCCACCGTGACCCTTCTTTCAGTTAGGCTCTATGACAACTTCCTCCACTCCGCACACTGGATTTTCCTTTATTGTTACCCCTAACCTGTATTCGTTATAGCTGTAATGTTACATCTTAAAACCCGCGAGCACCATCCTTTTAGATGGAAAATCCTCCCGGTGCTGTGACAGGGCCAGGCGATGGTATTTTCCAAAGCAACGTGCTAATGTGTCACTTGTGAAAAAATATCGCGATGATGGCATCAGCGCTGTTTTACTTAAAGCGCTTTCTGTTTACTTTCCCGTACTGTATGCGATGGAGCCGACATGGAGTTTGTTTGGGAATTGCGTTAGACATTGCTTCTTTTTCCTGTTACAATGTTGTGTTTTATCATCGATGAGGATTTGTTGACTGTGGGCATAAAGACGAGCGCACCGACATCATGTCTGATCGGAATTACTGGACTATATGCCCGAGTTATAAAAGTCAGTTTGTTTCGGGAGGTTTAGTCAAGCGACCCAAGAGGTACATATGAGTTTAACTATGCCACTATTTATTTTTGCTTGTGATTTATTTATTTATTTACCTTCGATGTTGGTCCGCAATTTACAAACTTGGTTTAACTTGAAAAAGACACAGGCGCAACTGAGAAATGTGGTTGTTTTATTCATAAGTAGATTGGACTTTTAAAAACTCAAACAGCACACGGATCTCAAAAAAGCTTAAAAACTTTAAAAAAAAACGTTGTCGACAGCGTGCACGCTGTTTTTCCACCCAGCCCGTTTTTGTTTCCGATAGTAAACGTGGCCCATGCAGGGCTGTTAGCGTCTGCTCTTCATTGTCCTGTATTGGCGGCGAATAGTCCCATCTTGTGTAGTCTTGTTTTACATACAGTTTAACTGTGTCCTGTATGTCGGATGAGTAATAATCGTTAATTGCATTTTGTTTAAAATTTTTTGTCAAAGTCGTTTAGTTTTAAAATCTAACATGGTCGTAATGTGCTCAATTATAATCTTGTACAGTGTCATTTCGAATGGTTGTAAAGTCAATGCTGTTTTAAGTTATATTGTATAATATTGATTTTAACAGTTTGTCAAAAAGACATCTGCCAAATTATGCCACATCCTAAATTCATAAAAGCTTTTGGATGCAACAGATTGTATTGTAATGTAATTTGTTATTTACACAGGGTTGATAAGTTGAATTTTATCTTAAAGAATCTTATTAACTCTTGGGAAGTGGGTTTGTAAACTCAGCCATTATTACTTTGTTTCACTAATAAGCTTATTAACACCATCCCAATAGGTGGTTCTGTTACTAATGGGGGTTGGGAAAACCAGAGTATTTTTAAAAGCATGATCAAGAGTTTTCTTTCCCCAGTAACAGGAACAAAAGGAAAAGTCTCGCTCCTTCTCCTACACTGTCAAGACCTCTCTCACCCCTGCCTTTCCAAACTGGTATTTATAATTATTTCTTTGTTCCTCACTTAATTAAGATAATGACAGATGTTTGATATACACAGTGGTTGATAAACAAAGAGGAGCACAATGTGCTTGCACAGCCTTGCCCACTGTTTAAATATGCCAATGGCCAACAATTTTACTGGGTAAACATCAGTGACTACAGAATTACTGGGATTCAATAATACTGCAAACCAACCAACCATTATGTGCATGTTTACCATAGGAAGTATGTTTTCTGCAGGCAGCAGTCCCCTGGATAGTCCCAGAAATGTGACTGGTAGTCCCTCTGTTAACTTCCCATTCATGCGAAGGTAAGCATTAAGACACCATGTTGCAAAATTAATACATGCTGGTATTGTCAGTTAAATCTTACCTGTTCTTTCATAATGACAGTGTAAAGGCACAAAATGAGTGTTGTCTACTGGTTGGCTTTCTTTCTGGCCATTAGGATTCTGTGTTTGTTGCAGCTGCCTCAAGGCTGTGCTGGGGATGGAAAGCTTGGCATTTGTCACAGCAATTATAGTGAAGTCAGCATGTAGCCTCATTACTTTTTGCTGCCACGATTATGTACTGAGGCTTTATCCGCTTTTATTAATGCTTGCTCGTGCTGCTTGAACTGATTTAGGAGGAGTAGGACCCTACAAACCTGCTTCTCTTTATTAAGGAGCAAAAATATTCATCTGTTTTTAGATGAATAATTTCATTATGTAGTGGTGATTCAAGATTAGGTTGAATGCTAGTGGAAGTGAGTTTGTATGATACCGATATGAATTTTTATGCATACAGTACAGTCTCTACAGTTCATTCTCTAATGTAGTGCATCAAGTGTATCTACAATACGAATATGAATCTCTCTTTAGCCTAATTAAAATGACCTTGTTGCCTGCAGTTTTTCTATTCACACTGAAAGAAAAAAAATCTAATTGTATGTAAACAAATTCACAGTGTGAAATTATCATCAATTCTATTAGTTTGTGAACTCTCTTGTACTTGCAATGCTCTGCACAGCTAAAGAGTGTGAAACTGTGTGTGAGAGAGAGAGAGAGCACAGTCATTATTGTTACTGTCCTTTTGGTCTTGACTCTATGGAATGACCTACTTTCTGTTCTGAATGATGTCTTACTGTGTTTTCATCTCCTTTTAGAGCTGATACACGAAGATGGTCTGTGGCATCTGTCTCATCTGGATATGGAACCAATCCCCCCAGTTCTGCTGTTTCAGTGAGTGGGCTTTTCTCAGAGAAGACACTCTTTGTTTTCCTTTTCTTAGACTGCTTTTCCACTGATTAGCCTACAATTACGTAAACAATGCATAGAACGCAGTCTGTTTAGCCTGTTGTTTTTATTAGTGTTATTTGTAAATTCATAATTTTTGCTTTTGGAAACACTTTAACAACAGTGCTAAACAATTGTAGCCAATGAGAAGCGATGATGATAAGTACACAGCATGCTAGATTTGCTCAATAATGTGGTTTTGCACACCTGAGCTTTCTGAATGGGTGGTCTGTTTCAATATTGATGTCTTTTACAATGTTACATTAATACGTTATCCTTCTATTTAAGTTTCAAAATAGCAATCCTGGGTAACTCACAGTAGTTGTGGATATTGGGAATGATTCAGTTGATTTATTTTCAGGGAATTCATTGGAAAAGGACCCTTTCTCTGTTTTGAAATGTTAAATGGCTATTCATGGCTCATGCGATGAGGTCAGGCTCATTGAACAATGTCCTATTGAGCTAGTGTCAGTGAACACTTTATTCAGAGGGAAGCTGCGAAGCTTCTCTGGTTTCCTCCAAGCACTGGTCCTGTCATGTGCTCTTTTCCTTATTCCTCCAGAGATTTGAGTTTAGGCTTGGCCTTAAATTACCATCCAGACTAGAATGGAAAGTGCCCTTTCCTGCAGTTTTTTTTTCATAAATGTGTAGACTAATATGCAACTCTCTCTGTTTTCCCCCTGCACAAGTCTTCGTCCTCCTCGCAGGAGCTCCTGCACCAGCTGCCCTCCCAGCCCACCCCAGATGACCTTCATCGCCTCTTCAAGCATTTCAGAAGCTCGGAGAGTGTGGCGGATGAGGACGGACAGCCCTCTCCCTTCCGTCCTCGCTCAAGGAGTCTTAGGTCTCTCCTTGTTTTTAGGAAAACAAAACTACGTTAGAAGAAATCACATGCTAATATGTGAATGCCATAAGTAAATTAGTTAAAATTAAAGCTGAAATGTGTAGTATTTGTAACTTTTATAAATTACACTTACTACTTAAGCCTCATATGTCCTGCCAAATATTTAATTTATCAGGCAAAATAATATTTACCTGTAAGAAATTCATCAATGACCCCAATACAAACAAACTCACTCTCCAGGATAAACAATATTCATGTATGCAGTATATTTGACTGAATGTTGTCTTAACAGCAAAAGGATGCCCCCGAGGATATTAACAACTGACTGTTCCTTTGTCACCCATAACATTAGTCTGATTTATATAATAAAGTTAATGGAATGTTGCTATTAATTGTAAACTTACATGAGCACCAATTTGATTCTGACTAAACTACGCTCCTTGTTTTAATTTGTAGCCCTGGGCGGACATGTGGGTCTTTTGATAACGAGGTTGTGATGATGAATCATGTCTACAAAGAACGGTTTCCAAAGGTAATTGAGTTCTGAGTTTTCATCATGAACATGAACAGCACAATGTCATCACATGGTGTTTACTTTGTTTCAATTGTGGCTGTGGGAAAATTGATTGCCTTGTTGCCCCAGACAAAACAAACGACACCTACGCAGTCTTACAGCGTTTCATCACTCTTGCAGGCCACGGCTCAGATGGAGGGGCGGTTGCTGGCCGTGATCGCAGACTTCTCCCCAGACAGCGCTCCTCCTCTCGCTGATGGAGTCCTGGGCTTCATTCAGCACCAGCTGGTCGAGCTTGTCCGAGACTGTCTGGAAAAGTCTAGGAAGGGTCTCATCACATCTTGCTACTTTGTGGAACTCCAGGAAAAAATAGAAAATTTGCTGCATGAGGTAGAAACCCATTCCGTTTTGGAAGTAAAATAATTATTGATTGTAATAATATTGTCTGTATATTTATATACAAATGTTTGTATATATACATACAGAGAGAGAGAGAGAGAGAGAGAGAGAGAGAATGGGTTGTTTTGAAATACATTTTTTGCAACATGGCCATGGCATTTAATGCTCTCTCTCCAACCATCAGTGTTGCTGAATCACTAATACTGCCAGAACCTGCATCATTTCTAAGAGCAGTGGATGTTTACTGACAGAGAACCTCATGACTCCAAACACAAGATACCTGACGTAAAAGTCATTCCTTTTAATAGGCACTATCACCCTCGCTTTTTCCTCTAAAAATGACATTCAGCAGATGCTGTACTGTAGCACCATTGTATTTTCATTTGTCGAGATGCAAAGAGTTCCTGCACTGTATCTATAAAAGGACGTGGCCCTGTGTTTTTGTTATAAAATAAACTGGCAGCTTTCGTTTCTCATTCCAAGCAAATGTTGTCATATGAGGTTCTGTTGGAACGAGCGTTGCAGTTTTGCACACTGGTCCTCTGCAGTAACTTGTGTACCCAGGCAGTCATGTCCAGTCTATGAAAGGAAACATGGTTAATTAGGGCAAGTAAGAGTCTGTCTTGTCTCCCTGAGGAGCTTTTGCCTCATGCTTCTGAAGTCATGAATGGCAAATGAAGGCAAGAGGTTGATTAAATTAAGCAAGAGGAAACATGGCACAACAAATTCCATTTCCAGTTTTCAGATGGGTTGAGGCTTTCATAAGTGATTTTAAAGGAATAGTTCCCCTAAAAATGAAAAAGCAGTCCTTTATTCACCCTTGTGTTGTTCCAAACCCTGTATGACTTTCCTTCTGTAGGACAAGAAATTTATTCAAGGATCCAGTTGCAGTGGTTCCTGAGTTAGTAAAGAATACTTTTTTGGTTTGTTCCTCACATAGACTGTATTATGACAGGACAAGGACTTGAAAAATGTAGCTCAAATCATATGGACTACTTATAGGTTTTCCTTTTTTTTAAAGTAACTGGTGGCCACTCTAAACTAATGTTAAATTAATGTTAATGTAAAAATTGGATGCATGAAGATTCTTTAGAATTTGCCCTTTCAAAAAAAAATGCATTCAGGACATGTTTGATCAGTAAATAATCAAATAATGATGATGTTAATTTTTGGACTAAGCCATATTCATTGTCTAAAATGTCATCAGTAGCTTAAGGGGTTTTTATGGACTTTTCATGGTTCCAAAATTACTTTCTGCTGTCCTCTGCTACTGATAGATATCACATTGAATTGGGTCACTTATTTCTGTAACTTTTACCATTGGAGAACTGATTACGCCTGAGGTCAGGTCCTCCAAACTTCATGCAAAAATGTAGGTTGTTTTGTTTTGGCCTCATGGGTTTTATTTGCATTGGGCGTGTGTGTGTGTTTTTCCTCAGGCGTATGAGCGCTCTGAAAGTGAGGAAGTGACTGTCATTGCCAAACTTGTAAAGAAGATTCTCATCATCATTTCCAGGCCAGCAAGACTCCTTGAATGTCTGGTAAAATGATAAATAGAATTTTTGTTTCACACAGAATTAGTTAATCACATTAATTTGAATTATCTATCTTTTTGTAATGACTGTGTACCACTCGGTCTAATGCAGCTTCATAATGCACACACACAATTTGACTTTGTATTGGCAGGAGTTTGATCCTGAAGAGTTCTATCAACGTCTAGAAGCTGCAGAGGGTCAAGCAAAAGTAGGTCAGGGTATCAAGACAGACATCCCCCGATACATCATCAGCCAACTTGGTCTCACTCGAGACCCTCTGGAGGGTATAAGCTCTTTATAATTTATTCAACACAATTGAATTTTCATTGTAAAATGTAAATAAATAAAAGCTTACGAACAATTAAACGATTGATCTTTGTTTGTCTTTGGGTTCAGAAATGGTGCAACTTGAGCAAAACAACTCAGGCAGTCCAAACAGAGAACTGGATGACACTGCAGAGGTAAGAAAACAAAGCCAAGCCCTGACACAATACTTTTAACAATAGACATTATATTGTTCTGTTTACAAGTGTTCTGTTTCCTGGTTTGTCTCAGAATCGTCCTGGTACTACAACACCTCGAAGAAAACCTCTGGAAAGAGATTTTGAGACCATAAAGCTCATCAGCAATGGGGCTTATGGGTGAGCTCACACTTGATACTTGTCATATTAATGCATAAACAGTGACAAATCTAGATCATTGGTTCTCAACTGATGGGCCGTTACCCAACAACGGGTTGCAGGTCTGTTCTAATAAGGTTGCGGACAACAGCTGAAAGCAACGCCAAATTCAACTGCATAATTATGCATAGTTAAAACTAGCAATGTGCAAAAGTACAAACTTTCATAATCGACTGGTTTGTTGGGCTGTCTGAATGGCCTGTGATTTTGAGTCGCCGCTTGATGTCAGATGAAGAATGTGAGTCCTGAAGCAAAACCACTTAAAAACCAACTAAACCAGAGTACTTGAAATTTAGGTCACTTGTCAACAAAGACAACAATGAGCTTTGATCCTAAAATGATTGTTGATTTATAGGGCTGTGTACCTGGTACGGCACCGTGGGACACGGCAGCGGTTTGCCATGAAGAAGATCAACCGGCAGAACCTGATTCTGAGGAACCAGATTCAGCAGGTATTTGTGGAGCGAGACATCCTGACATTTGCAGAAAACCCCTTTGTGGTGAGCATGTTCTGCTCCTTTGAGACACGACGCCACCTCTGCATGGTCATGGAATATGTGGAGGGTGAGTCAGACGTGTGGTTCTGCATCTATTCTTATGACACTCATGCATTTGTCATTTTTACTGTCTGGGTCTGCAGCTGTAACCAGTTTGAATGTGCAATTACCCCTGCAGGTGGAGACTGTGCAAATTTGCTAAAGAATATGGGTCCCTTGCCAGTGGACATGGCCAGAATGTACTTTGCAGAGACGGTTCTGGCACTGGAATATCTTCATAATTATGGCATAGTACACAGAGATCTCAAACCTGACAAGTAAGAGCTTTTGGATTATAAAATCGAATGCTGCAGTGACCTCACATCCTGCAGCCAGTGCGTTCACGGACTGTTTAATGTTTTTTCCTAGCTTACTCATTACATCAATGGGGCACATTAAACTGACTGACTTCGGTTTGTCCAAAATTGGTTTAATGAACATGACCACAAACATGTATGAGGAACACATGGAGAAAGACACAAGAGAGTTCATTGATAAACAGGTCAGTCTGCTCATACACGCGTAACACCTCAAAACCTGTAATGTAAATAATATGTTTAATCGTTATTAAGGGAGTTCTGGTAAGTCATCATTTACTCGCTTTCATGTTGTTCATGTATTTTGTTTATACTGTCAGGCTCCAAAATGGATAAAACATCTCCCTAAAAGTAGTCTATTTAACCTCTCTGTTTTTTTCCAGGTCTGTGGGACACCAGAGTACATTGCACCAGAGGTGATCTTGAGGCAAAGTTATGGGAAACCTGTGGACTGGTGGGCCATGGGCATTATTCTGTACGAGTTCCTGGTGGGCTGTGTTCCTTTCTTTGGAGATACACCAGAAGAGCTCTTTGGCCAGGTGGTCAGTGGTAAGACTTGAACCAAGATGCATTCATTTTGTACACAAAACATTTAGTTGTAATAGTAAAAGTATTAATGGTGCTTGCTGTCATAACTAACATTATTTAAATTGGGGTTTCTTCTAAACTCCTGCACGGTAAACTGAATAGGAACCAACATATTATATAGACTTGGGAGTCTGGTCTGTTGACTTGGCCTAGTAAAAAATCTTGGACCACCCAGATTACCATACCTGGCAATGCTCTAGTGAACACCCTAGCAACACATTAGCTACAGCCTAACATTGTAGAGCCTGCTTTGCATAGAGAAGCGCCTTAGTGTTTCTTCAGAAAAGGTTAAATGTTTATCTTACTTATATTGTGTGTGTATTTCTCCCCTTTCATAGATGAAATAGAGTGGCCAGAGGGTGATGATGCATTGCCTGCAGATTCTCAAGACCTGATCACAAAACTGTTGAGACAAAGTCCCTTGGAGCGCTTGGGAACAGGTGTGGTTTCACAAGAGACCATTTAGCCCTAACAGTGCCCATTAATAAACATGATGAATGTTTGCATACAAAAATCGTGTTTGATGTAATGTATAGGTGGAGCTGCAGAAGTCAAACATCACATCTTCTTCCATGGTCTGGATTGGAGCGGACTGTTGAGGCAGAAAGCAGAGTTCATTCCACAGCTTGAAACTGAAGAAGACACAAGCTACTTTGACAGTAGGTGGCTCCCTTGTACAATTTTGACTTCTGAATCAGCTATGTAGTGTTGATGTAACCAAACCTTCTGTTCTTCTGCTGTCTAGCACGTTCTGACCGCTACCACCACTCTGAAGAAGACGATGAGACAAACGATGACGAATCTTATCAGGAGATCAAGTTCTCTTCATGCTCGCACCGCTTCAGCAAGGTGAGATAGATGAATGTGCATATTATTATCTTATAGCATCCCCTGTCAGTCAGCTGATACAGATTACGCAGAAGACTATTATGCTATTATGTAGAAGACTAACTATTGAACACAAGGGTCAGTTTATGACTTGTGTTTGTCATGTAAATCAGGTTTACAGTAGTTCAGAACAGCTGGCTTCTCCCTCCAACTTGAGCCTGTCCTCCTCTGAACGGAGCTGCAGTGAGGAGAAGGAAGACAGATGGGATGGTCATTCATTGCTCTCTCCAGGAGAATCGCCCAGACAGCTGCTAAGCAGTGACAGGAAGCACGATATCCACAGGGGCAGGTGAGCGAAATAAAACCAGGGGTATGTTTAAAATAGCTGTGCATGCACAGAATGATTTTTCTGTATTCATAGAGTGGCTGGATGATTACATGTCAAAACATGCAGGATACAACAGGTGTTGCATGAAACGCAGTATCCCACAATGCAATGCGCTCAGTGTGTCCATCCATTTCCAAAATATTGAATGAATTCTAAAATATTACAGTCAATTACATTCCACAATAACATTGTTTATTTTTATAAGCAATAAAAATCATAGTTTCAGAATTCTGTTTATTAAAAATTGGTGTTAAAAATAACTTGATGTTGTTTCACTCAGCCCAAGTCCGAGACCAAGAGCATCATCCAGCTCATCTCAGCCTGAGAGGGGCACTAGTCCTCTGGTTTTAAACAGCACTCAGAGCCTTGATGCTATGCCACACTTTGCCTTTCCTGAGGATGAAGGTAGGAAATTATTATTTATTTCAATTTTGTGAAATTAAAGTACATCTAAATAATTGACCAGACTGTAAATGCTTAACTTTATCTTTTAGAAGGACTTGTATCAAATCTTCGGCGAATTCGTCTGCGCAGCAACTCCACTGGAACTAGGCCTACTAGTCGCAGGGAACACAAGGGTCCACGTCGCCTCGGGCTCCAGCAGGACACCCCTGACAAGCCCAGATCACCATTCACGTGCAAAGTACCAAAGTCTGCCTCGGCATCTGGCCTTTCCCTCATTGTAACAGCAGGTACAGGATTGATAAATTAATGCGGATTATGTCCCATCATGAGATACAATCACATTGATACCAGCTGAATTTCATGTGACTGAAACAAACAAGTAAAGCAGGTGGTTGACAGAAAACAACTCATTGAGGAATACTCCTATGAAAGACTTGATTACTTGATATAAATAAACTTTTGTTGATGTTAGGTATACAAAATCGATATGATTGATACTATGAGATCACAATTTTCTTTGTCACACAGATGACATACCTGGTGGGATCCAGACAAGCCCTATGTCCTCACACTCCCTCTCGTCCAACCCTTCATCTCGGGACTCGTCTCCCAACCGAGATCTCTCTCTCAGTGTCAGCAGTCTTCATCCTCCTGTGGTCATCCACAGTTCTGGAAGGAAGTATGGTTTCGCGTTGCGTGCCATTCGGGTCTATATGGGAGACACAGACGTCTACTCAGTGCATCACATGGTCTGGGTGAGTATTGTGGATGCAATTACAGTCCTAATAAGCAGGCAGTTTAAAGCTTACATTTACAGTTCCCATTTATATGTGACCTGATTATACATGTGTAATTTATCTAGAGCGTGGAAGATGGCAGCCCTGCTCATGAGGCTGGACTGAGGGCGGGTGACCTCATAACTCATGTGAATGGAGAGTCTATCCAGGGTCTGGTCCACACTGATGTAGTGGAGCTTCTACTGAAAGTAAGATTAATCTTGACCTTTCAGTGATATGTACAGTTTAAAAAAAACAATGGGAAAAGATGCTTCATGGAATTTGTTCTTTCTTGTAGAGTGGAAGTAAAGTGACCCTGCATACGACTCCACTTGAGAATACCTCCATTAAAATCGGGCCTGCAAGAAAGACTAGTTCTAAAGGGAAGATGGCACGACGCAGTAAAAAGAACAAAAGAAAAGAGGGTCAAGACAGGTTAGATAGATGTTTTGTATTTTCGTCTTGTTTCTAGAACATTTTGAGAACATGTTGAGACTCACTGAGGTCTCAGTCTAACTCTACCCTGAACTTTGTATCATCTGCAACTTCTCCAGCAAACGCCGCAGCCTTTTAAAAAAGCTGCCCAAGCACAACCCAGGGATACAGAATAGTCGAAGTTTCTCTGCGGGGCTTCAGCACTCGCCAAACGACAGTCTGTCAGATTCTCCAACACAGAGCCTGTCTCCTGGACCCAACACCCCATGTAGAAGCCCAGCTCCAGATCTCTCATGTGGTATGTCTCTGTCTTTACTACTACTTGTCAGTGTTGTACAGTTGATAGAGAGAATGATAGAGATCAGGTTTTTTTTACTATACTACTAATTTAGTTACTTCTTTGACAAGCAATGCAGCATCTGTTAGCTAACACCACTCTAGCTGTTTTTGCTGTCATGGACCCTCAAATATATTTATCTTTTGAGAAATGAGGTGTCTAAAATAAAAAATGCTTGAGCATTGATGTGTTGGAATAGTTTGATTGATGACATGTTTTTTTCTACTCTTTTCAACAGATTCTAATTCTCCACAGAGTTCCTCACCATGCTCAAGCTCTCCAAATTCACCAATTCCTCAAAGTCGGCCAAGTTCTCTTCACGTTTTGGGATCTAAGATTGGCCTTCGCTATAGCAAAGCAGGCCGTTGCAAGTCTAACAATAGTATTCCCCCCTCTCCCCTTGCCTGCAATCCCTCCTCACAGCCTCTTTCCCCACAATGTTCTCCCTCTTCCCTTACTGGGATTCCTAAAAGCCTCCATTCATTCCATAACAAGATGATGTCTCCACCAACCATTGTTAGACAGACGGTGTGTCCCCGCAGCGCAGAATCCCCCCGCTCGCCTCTGTTGAACAGGGTTCAGTCATCTGAGAGGCTCTCAGGTGGCCAGCATGGAGACAAAAAGGCCATGTCCTCTCAAAGGCACAATGTAGAGGTTCCCCAGGGTGGGGCTGAAGAGTTTGAGTCACAAACTAGTGACATTGCTTCAGGTTTTGTGTGTGTCGGTGACCATGCCAGACAAGGGCTTTATCTGGCTGGTCAGCGAGTGATGGGCTCAGAGAGACAGAAAGAAGTAGTGGTTATGCGGAAGCTAAACTTGTCAGAGAGACGAGATTCATTTAGAAAACAGGAAGCAGTTCAGGAGGTCAGCTTTGACGACTCAAATGGCAAAGAGGTCATGATATCCTCACCAGTGTCAACTCATCCTCGTTTCAAAGTGGCCTGGATCAGCGCAACACAGGCTGAGGAAATCTCTGAGACGCCAGAGAAGACCAGTGAGCTTGAATGCAACCTGAAGGAGAGGAAACAAGAGGATGAGTGTTAGCCTTAGATAAGTCCAGAAAACTGTGAGACTGTGTACAGATGCTTCCATAACATAATCAGAAGAAAAACAGGGGTAGGACAAAAGTCTTTGTCTAGCGTTATACATTTTAGTCATTCACCTGCCAAAAAGTATTTTCTAAAATGGATGTGCTTGTTGTTTAGGAATTGGTTTTGTCAGGTGGAACAAGGAACTTTTATATATTTTTGCAAGAGTTTATTTATTACATTGAAGGTAGCACATTTCATTAGAGCGTGATAGAAAGGTTATACAATAGGATCGCTTTCTGAGGATTTGCACATGTGGTCCTGCTGAGGTTCTTATCATTCTCATATCTTTTCCATAAATATCATATGTCTCAGTTAATAATCTCCAGTTGGTCATCAGAAATTTAAATATGATGTTTTGTGGAGTTTTAACTGTGTTCCTTTTGGCATTTTATTTGTTTTTTCAAATTAAAGTCTTGCCTTCACTTGGTCATGTCCCTCAGTACCAAAATAATGTCATGTAAAAAGCCATTGGGCCAATGGTGGCATTTGTGTATCATGTTTACCTGAGCAAAATCTTTGTCATTACTAAGAACAAAATGACTAACAAATTCTAATTTGGTAATTGTTTTTACTTATAACGTTGTGGAACCATTATATGTTGCAGTGTTGTACAACTGAATTAATTTTTACCTATGTAATCTTTAACACATTTAAACAAATGGTGGTTTTACGTCTTTCAGTGTTAATTTGAGTTGAAAGAATATTTCCACAACTGAGTGGCTGTGTTTTTGTGACTTCAATATGTAAATGTCATATTCCTCTGCATGATAACCTGCAGTGATGATAATTGCTTGTTCGGTTATACGGAAATGAAAATGTTATGTGTAACGTGAACTTTGTATGTAATCATTTGCTTTATATAGATTGCTTCCTGATTCGTTAATCAAAACTAAAATTATGAAGATATTTGTGAATTTTTACTTGCACTCCCAGCCTCACTTGTCTTTCTAGTCAAAATTAGTGTGGCACTATTTCCTCATTTACATGCCTAACATTAATTTTCTTTTATATGGTACTGTGGTGGCTGCGTTTAAGTTGTGTAAATCTGTGTAGTATATTTATCAAGGGCAACATTGCAGGTGGGTTTTCTTTAAACAGCCTGAATCCAAAAATCTTAGATCCTAGACTGTTTACTAAATCCACTCACCCTTAACTGTTTGTAAAGATTGGCTTATATCAGTGATTAAACCTGTATATAGAATTGATAATCATTTTGTTGTGGGTTTTATACTTATTGACCATTTTTTCATAGCTCATAAATGCTCATGAAATGTTACTGTTTCCAACTTATAACTCCATATGAAGAAATGAAAGATCAAAATGATGCTTCTTTACTTCAGGAACAATGCTGGATTACTGGCACTTAGATCTCAATGAAAAATAGATGTAATTTGAGATAACTTTATATGTTTTCCATTATTGAGTTTACATCTATTAGAAGAGCAGTGATTTGATACTGTGATTTGATACTGTTTGTTTAATGATTATTTAAAATATATACTAAGATTATTAGCACAAGGTCTTTATTATTGGTTACTGTCTTTAACAATACACAGCAGGATGGAGCAATAGTGAGCACAAGTGCGATGCGCGCTTAAAGTGTTAACCGAGATTTACTCCTTCGGGTGTTTTCGACTCATTCCGCTATTTTCCGTTCCGCCTTCACTGGTTCTCACGCAGTCCTGCCCGCTGCGTGCTCTGCTGGAAAATGGCAGTTCGGCAAGTTGAAAAGATTTGTGCGGAATGAAAAAGAAAGCAGCACCATACTTTAAAGAGGGAGTCGACGGGAGATAAAACGGCCAACGTGTCAAGACTGCGCACTTCACCCGAAAGCCCGAGAGAAAATCGTCAAAAAATTTAGTGATCACTCGCCACTGGTAAGTTTTCAAGTTTTGCACATTACGTTACTGTACTCCTGGCTAGCTAGCAGTCTCCAGACGTGGGGAAATGGTGGAAAAGACACGGATCGTGCTACTGCGATATGCAGACTGACGCACTTCTAACTTTTAAAACGTTTTATATGTTCGCATATCTCGAAATGAAAATCTCCACATTTGAACAGAAATGTTTGAACCGGTATGTTTGCATGATGCACAAGCCAGTTCGCCTTGTCTGATCAAGGTAGTAGATAAGACGCTAACAGCCTGACAACATCTGAGTCCTACACACAAGTCGAGCATTTTCACAAGTGTTTCGAGCTACTTTTTGATTCACATTCAAATTGGAATCGTGCTGAATTGAAATCGTCCGTCGCTTGCTTATATTCGAGGCCTTTTAATCTACAGTGTTTAGCCGAGTTAGTATATCTGAAGTCACTATAACTTCTAAAGTACGATTTACAGAATATACGGCAAAATTCAAGTAATTCGTGCGAAAAATTTATACCAAGGCGAAAAAGAATAAGTTAGCTGCAGGACATTGTCACGAATGTCACTTCTATAGTTAAAATGTTCTACATTTAAAGCATTTACAATAAAGCGCTGTTCCTGTGTATGGTTTTGGTATTCGTGCCTTAATAAGAAACATTGTGGTTAGTTGAAGCATTGCATGCCATGTATCCAGAGGGCATGTTCTTTATGCACAGTGCAGGTTTTAAAGGGACATATTGTTTGCAGAACATTATCTGACACCAGACGCAATGGTATTAGGTATTTGACCAATAAAAGGAAACGAAAAAAATCTTACATAAACTTTCCCAACCCAGGCAGGCTTACTGTTGTCCTTCTCGCCACAAATTTGCAAAATACTGTCCTAATTTCTTTTAATCTTAGTCCGGTCTTGTGGATAGATTAAGCTCCTACCTCGGTAGCCCCAGGCAGAAGACATGCAAAGCAAGAGAGCATCCTGATCCAGTTTCCTGAGTTGAACTCTTACAAGAACTGAAGTCCTCTGCTTTTACTTGCATTTTGAGGTCACAAATTATCCTAAAAATGCTTCATACAGTCCTGAAGATACAAGTCTAATCTAATAAACACCACTCATCTGATTTTGCATTTCTGAGAATTCTTCTTTTTGTTGTCTTCTATTTAAAAGCGTCATAGATGTCATACAGGATTGGAAAGATTCATATATCCCTCCCAAGCTAAATTTAAGTTATCCATTCGTGTAAAAATAGCGGTTTGGGTTTTGATCACTGCCTAGATACATTTTCTAATATTAGAACGTTTGCTTGATTTGCTCCAGCTTCTCTGGTGATTCTTGAGCACATGGCCATATGCTGCCCAATAGGAATCCAGCGTTACCTTTTCCCTTCTGTAGCAACAGTGAGTTTCCTGCCTCAATTCATTAATTATTTTGTGGTCTGCCTTGGTCACCGTGTTCAGCAAACTGCTCTGCTCTGAAAACTGACTAAAGGGAAGAAGAGGATGTCTAGAAAGCCTGTGAATTTTGTCTGCTGCTGTCCTGCAGCTTTTTTGCCTGACTAATGATGAAGATTTGTCTCATCAGAAGTTTTAGGTTTAGCACTCAGGCTCAGAACAAACCTTTTTTTTTTGTGAATGAACTATGTCATAAAACAGCAGTAGCATTACACTAAGTACTTTAGTTAGAATAATGAAAAGGCGGAAACGGTTATGACGTGTTTTAATTTTTTTCGGGAGGGGGTGTATTGGTGGTGTGAGGATTGCGGGCTGTGGTTGGGTATGTCAGTGCCACGTGTCTGTGCTAGCACCTCTCTTCTCCACACAGATGATGTCGGACTGAGACCCTTGTGCGCCAGGTCAGTTGAAAAGTGGGGTGAATGTTGCCCTGTGATGCCTGTCTCAATTGTCGGATATCGTTTTTTTAAATTGTAATCTTTACGTAGTGTTGACAGTTTTGTAAATATGACACTTTCTTGGTAAACGAGCATAAGCCTCTGGTTCGAAGGTGCGTATGCGCATTAATAAAAGTCGTAGGTTTTGGTATTCCGTTGTAAAAGTGATGCATATTGCAAGCATGCCTCATAAAAAATAACAATGTTATTTGGCACATTAATTCGTGGAAACGTATGGATTTCATATTGTAAGATGTGGAAAATTGTGGCCTGCACTCATTCTGCAATTTTTTTTACAAAAACATTCCCTCTACTGAGAACATATTTAACAGATATTAGGTTGACAAGTATCTTTTTTATATTTTGCTAATTTAAGAGTTACTTTCTCAATATTAGGTATATTGACATTTTTAGCTTTCTTTTTCCTCAAGGTAAGCACAGTAGCCTGGTTGTTTCAGTTCGGTTTAGTTTGCTTTAAGATTATGGTGCTCACAAATTTATTTGGTCATAGCCATACCTGAAATAACTTTGTCCACTGTATGATGCACGTATGAGGTGCACCATAATTTCATTGTGTTGTAGTTTTTGTTGTGCTTTTTATTCATTTTGAAAAAGAAACTCTTTTAGTGGTATACATGAGTGTTTTGCTTTTAAAATACTGCT
>JAZGTK010007371.1:0-19472 GCA_036877625.1 Ambastaia sidthimunki | reverse complement strand
TTGTTGTAAGTCTTCATGCTTATTTTCAGCAATACTGTGCATCTTTAGACTTACCCTTGCAGATGTTCAGAGAGGTTTATCCAGAGAACTAGATAGAGCAGGACACAGGAAGTCAGAGTGAGACTAACTAGAACCAGAGTTTTCTGCATATTTCATAACTGATCGTATCTGTCTCATGATGAGGATAAACCTAAATGCTTTACAACAGCATCATCCAGCCGTCATCTGCCTATTCAAATGTGTTACGTCACCAAACCTGCTTATTCCGTCCATCAACATGATCTGCACGACCTCAACAGATACTATAAACATTCAAACTGTTCAACAAGTCAAGTTTTAAAAACGTTTTCATTTACAATAAATTAAACCGTTAAAAAAATTTCAATTCAAAACTCTTAAAAACACCAACTTTAAAACTTTTCAGACCAGAATTATTACCCTCTTTGTTGTAGATATTTTAGATACAATGTTTGCGATTCCTCATTGCTTATATTATTCATTAAAGAGATCGTTTCCATTATTTATTCTAAATTATTCCAAACCTGTATGACTTTTTCTTCTGTGGAAAACAAAAGCTGCATTGTTGGGTACATTTTCCTCTTTAAATGAGTATATTGTAAACTACAGTACAGTACAGTACAGTACAGTACAGTACAGTACAGTTCAGGGTAACAGTATAGCACTAATACATTTACATTCATGCATTTGGTAAATGTTGTTGCAAAGTGACTTACAGGGAATTCAGGCGATACTATTTTTATCAGTATGTATTTCCTGGGAATTAAACCCATGACCTGCTAACACAATGCTCAACCAATAGAGCTACAGAACACTAATAGCATAATACATTATAGACAGACAGACAGAAGCATAAACAAAACTTAAACACACCAGAGTTCCTCTAAATCACCAAATGTTTCTTGTTTGTCTCTAAACAGGACAGCAGAAAGCTGCCCTCACTGAACCTGAAACAAAAAATTTAAATTATCTAAATGATTTTCCCCATATTCAGGTATTGAACAGTTTAATAAAGATATTACAACACATATCCATGTTCTCAGCCAGTTTAAACGGGAATGACATACTTATCCGGGTTTTAAGGAACAATGGACATCATTTATTAAACAAGTACGCCTTTGTAAATATTTGCCTCATGCGCTGACTGGCTTAAATCTGGAGCTAATGTTTGTTTAGGGTGTCGATTTAAAAAATGTGTGTGGCTGGAAATGTACAGGATAAATGTGATTAGCGGCTAATATATGTCTGTTGTTTACCTAGATGAGAAATGAATCATGTTATACTGGGTCAACACTGTTAAATGCAGAGCAGAAACTGAATTTGCGATATTACAGTGTGATATTATTTTGGATGTAACCTTAATATATTGCCTTATTTGATAATTAAATGTATTAATTATTACATTTTAATGTTTAATATTTATTTTACAAAAATTCAAGTGAATGCAAAACCAATAAACAGACAAGATAAGGTTCTGTGTTTGGATTAGGCAACAAATCCAAAGGGGCTGGTTATATTTACTCAAAATTTACACATCCTGTAAGTCTATAAGAACAAACAGTTATTGTCAAATAAGAGAAACTTTAAGTAAACAAAGCTGCAGTCGTCTAATGCTGTCATCGCCTTTACAGAACATCAACCTCCAGAAACATAATTCACGTAAAGAGTGTTTTTATTTGACACATCTTCAGAAGAAACATAAATGCCTTTTATCATCCCCTGAATCTGATCCATCCACACAAGCCATCCACACAATGTATTAAATACTTCATGTTTTAACTGTGCAATAAACACATCAAGAACATTTAGTAACAATATTCAATGTAATACTCTATAAATGTAATCATTTATATTCATCATCACTATTATTGTTTCCACAAGAACATAAGACTCTTTCTGAATATATAATGTGTTTATTTTACCTAAATTGACAGTCATTAGCTCGGCACATTTCCTTACATCACACACACGTTTCACTTACATTTGCACGATGAAAAATGTTTGTCTTTACAAACTAATGGTTTAATGGCTATATTTCTATTTTCCAGTTCCATGAATATGTACTTTCACCAAACAAACCATAACAAATGTAAACAGATATTATAAAAGAAAAAATGCTTATCACGCATATTAATAGTTTAAATGATGTGGAAGTAAATTGTTGTTTCTGGTGGTAACGTTACTCACATCGTATAAAAGACAGAGCAGTGAGTTAACTTGAGCTGTAGCACTTGTGTAAACCATCACAAAGACCAGAAGCAAAAGCATCACAAAGACCAGAACCATCAGAAGACAAGAAGAGAAAAGGTGAGTCCAACAACTTCATTTATTACTGTGCTGCTCACTGGGCATGATAGATATTTTCATCTGATCTCATCTGATTGTTGTAATACAGATAATCGGAAGAAAATGAACACTGCAGTATTTGTGTTGGGTTTTATGTGTCTGGCTGGTGTATTGTTAGCAGCAACAGAATCTCAGCCTGTTGATAGCAGGTGATGATTCTCACATTCTGTCCTTCACACAGAATATACTTACAGATGTGTCACAAAGAGAAAACACAAATTTGTTTTGCTTTATGTCAACAATAGCTCAACAAATGACATCCAGAAGTTGGTCCGTCGATATGCTGAATCAACCATAGCAAGTGACATCAGTAAAATTATGGACTCCGTGGTCCAGAAGAACTTTGTAAACTTTCTGCTTAACCAGAGAGAAAAGAAGAGCGAGTAAGTTTGGAGAAATGGAAACAGATGATTGTGGCAAAGCTACAGAACTGTACGATGAATTCAGGAAAATAAAAGTGACAAATGTTGATGTTCATTTCAGACCAACTGTTATGGCTGATGATCCAGACCATCACATCTTCAATGACCTGCTGAGAAAGAAGTTCATGATGTGGGTTCACAGTAAAGGAGACGGGTTCAAGTAAGTTGCCTTAAAGTTTTTAAAGCTGTTAATGTTTTATCATGGTGTACCTTAAATTTTACTGTTTTTCTTTCTCAACCTACAGAAATCAGTAAAGTTTGCAGAATGGCCTTGGAAAGCAGATTGAACCCAACTTAACAGTAAAAAAACGTACTGTACACATTTTCTCATAATGTATTAAACATCTGGTCATAACAGAGTGTAAATCTGTTCATTACAATTAAATTGTTTCTCAAAATCAAAAATGTGGGTTTGTATTTGTATTGCATTGTTGTATTCAGTATATGCCCATATTTTGTATCACACTGTGTGTATAACCTAATCAATTAATTTACTGTAAAGCTATAAATTTCAATGACCAAATATTATTTTCTTTATTTTTACCTCTTGTGCTATATAATCATTATATCTTATTAATCTTGACAAAATACGCATCACTAGAAAAGTCCAACACTTTTAAACTTTTACCATGTGGATAAAAATGTGGACTTTATAAATTTAGTAATGATCTATTCTATAATTACAATTAAATATCGGTTTGGTTTTGACATGCATTGTCATGTAAAGCATCAATAAGAGAAAGTATCGTGACACGTGGTTTGATGTGTCGATTGCTCTCCAGTCCGGCAGGTGTCGCTATTCAACACATTCACCAAAACATCAGCCACAAAACAGCCCAGATTTACACATGAGGAAGTTCACACTGTGTTTGTTTTTACACATCTGGAAACTTTGTATTTAAAAATAATATCTTAAATATTAAAACAGAACAAGTCAATATGATTTTTTCTATTATAAAATTGTCATTGTGTCTCAGTGTTTGATTATGTTAGAAATGATGATGGAAGTACAGAATTATGGTGAAGGACAGATAGTGAGTGCTGAATCTACACTGTGTGAGCTAAACCTGCTCGAATAAACAATAATAAAACCATTAATGTCTCTCAACACAATCTCAGTATGTTTTATATGTTTGTTATTTAATGCTATATTTACTGAAAAATAAAAAGACTACCAATGGTTACAACGTTGTAGCTCCACGTTTCTGTCTGTATCATATAATTGTTCATGAATTTTTATTCTGATTTATGGAATATTAGAGAAATAAAAGACCAATATTTAACATGTTTCTCTATTTTCACCTTTTGCAGATTCTTAAAAAACACAGTTGGTTATCTCCTTGTTACAGACTGAAACGTAAAAGATAGTATACAGTCAACTAGCTATTATCATAAAAATAAACATAGACTTGGTAAATATGGCTCAGACACAAAGCAGAAAGGTTTTGCGTTACTTTAAACTGTTTTGCGATAGTGACTGACTGACTATATTATCTTGCTTATTACCTGTCAACTTATAAAAAACAAAAGGACATGAAATGTTACATTACACAGTATCAGAGAAGAAAAAATGGCTATGAAATAAATCGAATGCCTGGGATAACAAGAAACTAGAGTTTTTGACCACAGACTGCGGTAACAGACCGATCAGAATCATGCAGTTATGAAATAATGTGAATAATAATATAATAATGGACAATAATGAAAGACAGACGATGCATTTCTACAGAAATCCTGTCCTTATAGTACATTTACCTCCATATGTGCTAAACAGGAAATGTGAACAGATCACTCATGACTGTAGACATGATCTTCAAACTGCTGTTGCTGCAGGTCATCACAAAGCACACTGCAGAACGGACACACTTTATGAGACAGCTCGTGTTCTGCAAGCTCATCCCCAGTGATACCAGGAAATTTTTCCCAGCAATGCTGGCAAACCCGCATCTGCACAAAACGGAAAAATCAGGATGAGTGTTGCTATAGCTCAATTAGCAGTGAAACGAGAGGTTCTGGGTTTGAATCCTGGCAAACACATGCTGATATAATGCTGTGTATGAAACCAGGTGCTAATGTAACAAACACATAATTCAAAGCACAATTCACACTCATTTTTAGAACTTCATGATACAGTCATTACCTTGTTTTCTGTTCTTGATGGACCTCCTATAAAGACACAAAATTCATCAACATGATTATTGAAATGATTTGACGAGATTTGATCATCATTTGATGCCGGAGATGGTTTTCACATGTTCCACTTCAAATACTTTTATCAGACCTACCAGTCCCATCATTATTGTTCTTATAGATGTGCTGATCAGGTGGGGGTGTTTGCTGCTGCGTGCTGCTGGAGGCAGGTGGGCTCTGAGGGCTCGGAAGTTGCTCAGATGAAGCTGCAACAAACGCCACCTGGTAGTTAAGAACTGCCTCCCGCAGTTGATCTACTTCTGCCTGCAGCTCCTGGAGATAAAAAATCTATATTAAATTAAATGGCATAAAACAAAAGTAACTAAACTGGCACCAACGTACTGATAAAAATGAAGAGATCAGAAGAGATGTTTAATCTGTGGTATAACAAAACTTCTTACCTCGTTCTTTTCAGTGAGTCTCTGCATGTCTAAACTTGATGTCTCTGCCATTTCAAACATTTTGTCTTTTGCCCGCTGAAGCTGAGCCTGTAAGAACAGATTTGTAGCAACAACAATTAGTTTAATTAAAGACAGGGAAGGCGATTTCTTCCAGAAACATTTTTTGTTATGCTGGATGAAAGTCTTATCACATCCCAGTAACAATGACTAAACAGTCTAAATATTTTTATATAAATATCTTCTGTGGAAGGCACAAGAACCATGCTTTTGCTATGCTAGTCTCTCCAAAACTGCCTACCCCACCTTTGCTATTATTTACTGCAGTTTCTCAGACACCATTTCACGAATTTTTCACAACATCAGATTAAATAGAACCGACTGTGTTTGAATTTCATTAAAACACAAACACGGCACAGTGTGAAATACCTTAATCTGACAGTTTCTTTCAGACTCAGATTCATTCATCTCCGTCAGTTTCTTTCTCATTTCCCTCAGTTCCTGCTCTGCGTTCTCTGCATGTTTTACAGCATTGTTGCATTTCTGCGTCTCTCTGTGCAGCAGCTCTCTGGCTTCTGTCAGCTGAGTGACCAAAGCATCAATCTGTACCTGAGAGGGTTAAATAACAAAGATTTATATTCTTTATGACTCACAGTGCACTCACTTATTCAGACCAATAAAATGCCCTAGAATGAGAATGTCCCTCCCTCTAACTCCACCTACTTCTGAATAACATAAGCAAATTAACATAATGCTGTTGGCTGCTTGGCTGTATGCTCCAATTCCCTGATTCAGTAGATAATATGTCAAGAAAGGAAACAGGAAGATTTTTCAAGCTAGACCATGTTAAGATGCTTCCAATTTCCAAAGAGACAAAGTCTCACTTTTGCATCATTATCTTTTCTCTCTTGCTCTGACATGGATGTTTGTGGGACTTTGTGTTCTTCTCTCCGTTCTTCTAGAGTCTTCCTCACTTTACGAAGCTCCTCGAGTTCTACCTGCAGTTTTTCATTCTCCTTCCTGCTGCTTTGAACGTCCACCTGAAGCAGAGTCGCGTTGTGAAGATAACGGAGAAGATTGTTTTCCAGATATAATAACTTATTCAGGTTATATATTGTCACAATACTTTTTCTACCTAAAACAACAATGAAAACTTTGCAAACCTTTAGCAATCTGACCCGGTCCTGGAGTTCAGAGTTTTTGTGCTCTGCTTCTGTCAGGAAAGTATTTTGCCTGAAGGAAAAGTCAAATTTATCGACATTTATCACACAATTTTTTTGTACATACAATTGATGAAGGAACATAATTCCAGCTCAAAACTCACTTCAGCTCTTCTGCAAACTGCCGTTCAACCCGTTCCTGTAACTCCACCTTTTCCCTCTTTAGCATGTTGATCTTTTGAACAGCTTTTTCATATTTTTCTTGGAGGGAGGTCAGCGACTGTGAATGAGAGGCAAATTCTCTGTTAAAATTGCATCTCATGAAATTCCCAATTACATAAAATTTTAGATATTGCTGTTTATAATTGATTTATTCTGCCACTAGAAGTGTCTAAAGAAAGAGTTTTACTGATAGACATTCTTATTTGTTTGGACATGTGACATTAGCCACTATGAGGCGACCGCCTCATAAAGACACAACATTTTATTAGGCTACTTGGCTAAGTGTCATGAATGTAAACATATTTAGACTGTTAAACACTATTAGTTTATTTAAGTAAAACTGAATGCACACGTGCTCATTTAAAGCAGTTTCTTCGTGACATTGGATTCTCTCCGTTTACCTGTTCAGTGATGTTATGATCCTGCACATCTGAAATAGGTGATTCCAGTTTATCCTTTAACTTCAGATCATGAAGGCAGCTCTGAGATTTAATGCAACACAAAGACTCTCAGAATCACTTTATTCTCCTCTGCAGTGATACAGAGCGATTCACTTTGATCTTCAGCACAAGAACAATAAAATAACAGCCTACAACAGGTACAGTGTGCAAAGACAGGCATTAAACATGACACAGACCTCGACAGATTTAACACACAATCCACCCTCATTCCAAATAGTTAGCAAACATAATTTAAAAAATAACATCAAAAGTTTCACAAATGTAGGTGACAATATACTGTTTGTACTGTTGTAATACTATCACGCTTTAATGAAACACATTAAAACTAAATGTTGACCAACCTTGAGACAGAAGATCTCACGCAGTCTCTCGTCCAGCTCATTCTTCAAGATTGCTCGTGATTCTTTTAAAGATTCGATCTCTTTCACAAAGTCCTCTTTCTCTTTTTGCTGAAGTTCTAACTGTTCCTTCATCACCACGACAGTCAGGAACGGTTCCATTCATTAATATTAGTTAATGCATTAGCACACATGAACTAACAATAAACAATATATTTTTTACAGCATTTATTAATCTCGGTTAATGTTAGTTAACGCAAATACAGTTGTTTACTGTTTGTTCTTGTTAGTTTGTTGTGCAATAACGACTGTTAACAGCATTTTAGTTTAAAATGTTTTAGTAAATGTTGACTTTAGTTAATCAACAAGTTGATTTAATGAATGCTGATAAATGCTGTGGAAGTATTGTTCATTGTAAGTTCATGTTAACTAAGGTATTTAACTAACTAATTTTAACAAATGCACTAAAACATTGTTGACAGTGTGACAGTAGTTTCTTAGTGGGAAAACTAGCAAAAGTTTTGATTTACTTACATTCATATAATATATTCTTATAATCACAAAAGATTTCTGTCTTTGTTCTTTACTGTCCCATTTCTTATAGAGGGCACTGGGTAACACATTTATGAGCTGTACTGATTGTGTTGCAAGAAAACCAACTTTTAACTGACGAACGTCCAGAACGTGACCCAAATCAAACCTGTGTTGTTACAACTAAGAGGTTCTTCTCCCAGCTGCAGTCAGGACCTGATTCTGTTGGGTTCTGAAAGCAGAACGGGGTGCTGGCTCCTCTGATATGACCACAGCTGTCCACATAGCAGAACTGATAAAACTCGCCATCATCTTTGGGTAGGTCGTTCTCTGTGACAAACGTCAGACTGAATAAGTTTTGTATCAATCGTTTCATTACATCTCAGAGGAAGGATGGAGATTTTTTTTTGTTTAGCTCTAAGAATTCCTCCCCCTCTGGCTCCACATATTTAACAGCCAAGAAAAAACGTATGGAAACACACCAGGTTTGTGTTGGGACACATGATAATGTCCCACGATTTAGGAGCCCTAAGCAACTTGGTAAGTAGATGTGGACCACTCCGGTTAATGGTTACTCACTTTACTAATATAGTCTTCCTGTAGCTGAACTTAGTAGAGAATTGTGTTAGCAGCGTAAAAAGTTTGGGTTCCATTCCCAGTGAACACACATACTGATCAGATGTATAGCTTGAACACATTGTAAGTCACTATAAATAAAAGCGTCTTGCAAATGCATAAAAGTTAATGTAATATAGGAGCAAACATCACATGTTCAATGCACAGTAATCACAACTATTTGTGATTATATCACAGTTCATAAAGTTTCATCAGTCAACACTAAAATGCCCAAATGTGCAGTCTGTTGGGCAGAAGCACAAATAAGAATCGGGTCAGTGATTCCCACCTTTGAAAACTACTTCCCGGATGAGCGATTCGGATCCAAGTTGGTCCAGGTCCATTTGCACACACACACAACTATAATATTCTTGTGTTGACTGCCAACCCACCTAAGAAGCACATATAGACCATTCAGAAGTCCACTGTACAGTTATGCAATTTTAATACTTAATAAATCAGCAACAAAAGGAAGATTTATTTAGTGTTGTAATGCTCACACACCTTGAAGACAGCGATGCGGTCTGTCGCAGAGGTCTGCAGGCCATCAGTGACGGTGTAGCGGCATGTCACCGCGCTGCTGCTCAGATAAGACGGACGGACATCGCTGAAAACCACCTGCGAATATGAGGAGGTCTCCATGACCCAAGTGTCTTCATCGCTTCTGTCGTTCATCCTGAAGGACACAGTGATTTCTGTCTGTGTGCATAAGTTAAAGATTTATCATGTCATTTGAACAGACAAAGACATCAGATGCACCGCTTTCACTTTCGTTTGGCACCAAAAATTGGCACAAAATCGTCCCGGATCGGATCAATAACGCGTTATTTTCATATCTCAAAATATCTCATCTTTTGATAAATAAACAATATAAAAGCAAATTTTTTTAAAGACAAATCTGATAAACAAGGTAATATGTAAAATAACTATTTAAAGCACAAACCTCGTGTTTTTACAAGCATAAATAATGGAGTAATAATTGATGAAAAGTCGCTATCAGACGTGTTTGTTTCTGCACTTTAATACTTTTAATAATAAACCAACTTCTACAAATAAAATGTTACCTGCAGCTTCTGCTGAAACCGAGAAGGTGTTAAACGAGCTGCAAACACGGATGTTGTTATAAATACAAACCAACACGCTGGGAATTGTAGTTTTATGGTTGAGAAAATACATCAATAATATATCAGATTTCTCAATGATTGTCATGAAGTAAATGCATTAACACTACAGGAAACATGCCTCTACAAAAAATCAAAACTACAAAAACAAGCCAGCATATAGTGTATAATGTTTATTTAAAAATGACATCTTTACATTAGAACCATGTGGCTTTATGTCCATTGAATATTTAAACCAGATTTCCTGGGTCATGTTGCCCCTAACGTTACTTGTTAAGAAAAAGCACCAGATACTAGGTAAATAACTGTACACGATTTCCTAAAAGTTGCATGTCTTAACTTGAAAAGAGCACAAATGAGTTAAAATATACACATATATGTGAATAAACGTTATTGTGTCAAGACAAGAAGTGCCTGTATAATGAACTGAAAAAGCAGAGTACAAAATGACTCTTATATATACAAGTGACTGTTAGTAAATGTCAAGTCTGAAATGGCATAAGAACAAACAAAAACATCACAACATCTTCTACACACATTAGGACACAGACAAACAGCCCATCATTTTTAAACCTGTCCTTCAAACCAACAAAGTTCTATATATTAATAATTTTGCTTTATTACAGATTTTCCTGACCATGTTTTATTGCTGGTTTCTGCAAATGGGATCCATCATCTTGGAAATCGAATCTGAGTTATTAATTAATTTAATTTAAAAACCTGTTAAAATGACTGTAACCTTTTATATGTCCAGACAATGCAGATACCTTCAGGAATCCTAACACACTCTTTGTGGGACAAAGCAGCTAAAACAACAGATCAACACAATAAATGGTGGAACACCTGCAGCCCATCAGAAGATCAAGACACGATCATCTCGACATGAACATGCTGCTCTGAGAAAGACTTCAGGAAGACAGAAGTTCATGTCCAGCAGACTAACAGAAAAATCTGGGAGAAAAAAGATGTTCACAAAATTTATAACAACAGAATCTTTTCCTCAGAACTTACTGTAACTCATTTGGAATATCAAAATGTGAATATAAGAATCAGTCACTCGATTTAAGAGACTCATCTGTGGAACAACCAATTCCGATCTTTCTTCTAACCTTCTTCTGTAATGTTCTCCATAAAAATCATAGTTTTCATCATGATCATTGAAATGTATTATTGCTAAATGGGACTCACCTCAGCTCAAAGTGAGAGCCAGAATAATGGCTAATATGACGACTAAAACAAAAAGGCATAATGCGATCCATAATTTTTTCTGAGAAAAGGAAAAAGAGAGAATAACATTAAATGTATTGATCACTGACTTCATGTGCTGCAGTCCATAAAGAAATGAACACAAGCATCATCGTGTAGGATTGACTCACCTTGCGCACTTTCTTGGACGTTTCTACAGCTGCTGCCGTGTCTGCAACAGCTTTTTCCACGTAGTTATGAGAGTTCTTGATGTTCTCCTCAATCCGGTCCACCATCTCTCCCTTAAAACCCAGACATGCACATTCCTGTTACTTCAAACCCTGATTTAGAACCTGGACAACTTTTTTAAATGATATGACAAAACACGGGACATTTGAGGAAACTTTCAGTATTTCCAGTGTGTTCGTCCCACCTGCGCCTGAACTTCCATCGCAAGGTACTGGAACATGTCATGAAGCTCTTTGATGCTCTTCTCCAGCTTGATGATCTCATCGTGTCGTGACTCGATCTCGTTCAGAGCCTGTCTGGTTGCTTTAGCATCGTTCAAAATCTGCGTGAATGATTAAGCAGCGTGATTATCAGCGTAGTTCTAAACATGATTTTTCTCATGTGAGACACAATGATGAAATGTCTCATGCTGGTGATGTTTCTATCTGCTACAGTCATAACATCTCATGCAAGGGTTGGGTTCCTATAAATAAACAGAGGGTTTCTATAAATAAAAGCGGAGTATGAGCTGACAGGAAGGAATAATGAATGTAATCAAAACTCTAAAGAGGAAGTGAAAAACTGTGAAGGAGGTTCTTATAATGAAAGACATTAATATACATTCATGCTTTTAATGACGTTGACAACCCAAATTTCCTTTGCTAAAAATGTAAGAAATAAAATTCCTTAACAAAAGTAGTATTTAAAGGTATTAAAATAGTAATTCACCTTCCCTGATTATTAAACGTGACTTTTTAAATGCTACATGTTCTTTTTAAGAATTCTGTTTTTTCCCCACAGTAAGCGAGGGGTCAGGAAACAGGGCATCCTGAAAACAAACAGGGCTGAGAGCTGGAGTCAGGGGCACAATAGCAGAGGTCACAGGAAGTGCCCCTGAAAGCAACCAGCATCCAACAGGTTCATCAACTTCATCAAAAACAACTTCAACTTATTCCAGATGAAACCGTTTACTGAAGTCTTACCAAATGAAACACTTCCATCCCAAAGACAGCAAAAGAGAAGACTTGAAATGTGACATTATCAGAAGAGTGAATAAATGTTACTCTGCTGTTGAATGTTTTCATTAAACGATTGTAGGAAAAGAAGCAACGAATACAAATCCAGACAAAATACATAAAAGAAAAAAAGTCAGAAAAGACCACAAATGATTCTGTTTGGAAATCAGCTGTCGATTACTGAGTGCACTTTAAAATAGAGAGCGATCAATAACCTGTCAAAAGAATCAATGCGCTTACACAACGCAAAGCAACACACTCACGTTTTGTGTGAAAACATCTGTCTGGCCGCTCTCAAGCATGGACTCCAGCTCCTCATCGGTCACATTGTTACCAGCTGTAAATAAGAACCAGATTCACATTAAACTATCAGCTGATCTTGTATGAATAATGGAAATGAAAGCACTCAACATCACGTTAAACCTTTTAAAATCACTTCTATGACACAAGACCATAAACAAGCTTGTATGTAAGCAAGCTCATGTTAATAAAAGCTCATACTGATTTTGAGTTGTCTTTGTATCCTCTCCACGTTTCGGTCTCTGTATTGGGCTTGAATTGCGTTACAGTGACCCATCAATTCAAGAAACTCTCGGGACAAAACGCCATGCTTTAAAAAGAACAGTGGGATAAAAAGAAAGATTATTTTGAGTCAAAACAACATTGTGTTGCTTTAGCAGTATAAACAGTGACTAACCTGAGCTCTCTGCATTCTTACATGTACTGGAATATATTTGTCATCGCTCTCAGATTTCTTGAGTTCGATGCCTGTGACATAAATGTTTTATTTAATTTTTGACATCCAGCAGAAGTGCTTGAAGAACAATCGCTTTCATTTACTCACTTTTTAATTTCTTCTGGATCTGATTGGCCATTCCTTTGATATCCTCCCTGAGGAACTGAAGTTCCTTTTTCATATCTGTTGGCGGAAGTTAAATGCATTTTTAATTATAAGGTTTATAAATAACTAGTCGATCACACATTTTTGCCCTACAACCAAAATACTTGCTGTGCATTGTGTGACATAAATAAAACCTTGAAGTTTAGTTGGTTTGTAACATTTAGGTAAAGATCCAAGATTTTTCAATAATGTAGTAAGACTCACTGTCTTCTGGGAGTGCGACTCCTAACACTGTTTTCTGTTTGTTCTCTAATTCAGACACCTTCTTCTTAAAAGTTTCAAGGCCTTCTCGTATCTCCTGAACCTGTAAAAGGAAAAATTGCATTATCAGAAACTGTGCGGCCAAACATTTGAGACTTGTGTTTACGGACGACTGATGGCACTGTTTGTTAAATGCAAATTTTGCATCAGGGTTATAAATGTGACCTGTTCTGTCAAAATGAGTCAGAATTTTCACGAGCTACCAGCAAACAAGTAAAAACATGTCAATTTGGGGCTAATTTGAGGTTCATAAAAATAAGTTATATGGTATTGGCAAAAGGGGAAAACATTTCCTGTCAATATTCTATGATGCTGGATTATTCAATGACCTTTCTAAAGAAGATTTCATTTTCTTTCTCTTCTTTAGCTGATGTCCCAGATCCAGGTTTTATCATGAGAGATGTTTCATCATCTTCATCAGAGACATTTGCAGCCTGATGACAGAAGCACACACGAGTATAAATAACACATATAAACGATTTTAATTCATAACCACACTTCTCATGTAACACAAAACGCATCAAAGCACAGTTTGTGTTGTTCATAGAGAAACAGGGTTTTAAACGGATGTGTGTCTGTGCGGGGTGCGGCAAGTCTATTTGTGTACAAACGCTGCTACAAGGACAAAAATACATGAGATTTCACAGCTAATTTAATGTAATGAGTCATATAACAATGCTGTCACGTTTTTGCAGGGATATAATAGATTAAACCTAGAAGTTTATGTACTGGAAACCAGTTACACAGCCTCCACAGCGCCTCTGTTTAACTCAGCTATAAAGGGCGCAGCGGTTTGACTCATCGCGTAATTTGGTTAATATATTTAACTAACATTTTGGCTAACTGACATCAAAACACACATAATCTCAGTCATAAACACACAATGACTGTGTGCGGATGCGACACGTGTTGTTGATCGCGGTTGTGAGTGTAAATACTGTCTCCGTGCGTTAGCCCGTTAGCTCGTTAGCCGGTTTCCTGACTGCCCCACTTCGTCCATTTACTCACATTGCCCAGTTCTTTAGTCCGATCCCTCATTCTCGATAAATGTTTTATATGCAACAAATCAAAATAATCTCAGGTGGTTTAGTTCATCTGTCCGCCAAATCACAGCTTGCAAAAATCAACAGGAGGGAGTTTCCATTCAACATCACATTTCGCAGTAAACTTCTGCAAAATAACTTTCACGGCAAATTGTTGGTGAGCTCAAACGCTGATCCAAGGTGTCCCAAAAACTAAATGTGTAAGAAATGTGGATAAACTGAAGCTGTGCTTGACATTTACACTGAGACGATGTGTTTGTATAGAAATTTGTGCTTTTCTTCTTCTGTTATACTTTGAAGAGACATTTGAAGCGTTTGCTGCCCCCTACCGCACAGTCACATCACTACCACTGTAAAATACAGCAATGTGTCACTAACACAGAACTGAGGCCTGTGACTGGTTTACTTTATTAATGTTGAGTTAATTTTAATGAACAGCAGTTGCGTGATATTAATAATCACGCAATGATATTAAATCTCATATAAAGTTCATTTTATTTAACAAGGACTATCAAGCTTGCATGTTTATATTAAATTAAATATTTGAAGAAAATAAAGAGAAATAATAAAGAAACTTATAAAGAAAAAACATTTAGCAAAACTACTTGCAACTATAAAGCAAGTTAATTAAAGCAATTAACTTTAGCCATTAAAGACAGATGATCCAAATTTAAACAAAACTTCATACAATGCATCTTATTAATTATACATTCCTGAAAATATTAATAAAATGGCACAATTACATACTGTACTGTATAATTTACAGATATTATATTAAGATGTCTACAGACGTCATTTCTGACTGCATGAATATAGAAAACATTGAAAATTGTATTATACTGTAATATATTGAAATATAAAGTTTGATGATACAGGCGAGACATGAATGCAGATCATTCACAGGCCAGTTTGCCATCAAAGGAGGACAGAGTGATCGCAAACGCCTGCAGAGCACACAGAGGAAAACTGTAATCCATGGAAAACACGTCTTCTGCCACCCGCCCAAACTGCATCACGATATACTCCACTGAAGAGAGAGAGAGAATTTATAGCGTTAGTTATTGTGTTAATAAACGTTTCTGTTTATATAACAGCTGTTACTCACTGTTATCAGGATGGACAATCTGAAAGTTCTTTACAGAGGCTTGTGTAACTCGACCGTGGAAATTGAGCACATAAGACTGAGTCTGTTCGTTCCAGCTGGGTGACTTATTCACAAGAGTCACAAGATTCTCTTTGTTACCATTTTCAAATCGAGTCAGAAGAGATTCTAATTCCTGAGACATGAAATGAGAGAATGTATCTATTGAGAGTTCTTTAGTATATATTATATACTTAATGTATACATATTGCATATATTTTTCGCTTTGTATGTGTTACATGCATTCAGATATCATTGGTTAACAAGAGTCCACAAATACTCACAGTTTTTGGACGAATAACGACTCGCTCATCATTCTCATGCATACCGGGAATTATGACTGTCATTTTTCTGGGACCTTTGAAACCCAGCACATTTTTCTCCTGTGATACAAGAAACAATATGCAATCAAAAGAACCATATTAATATTTATTATCATCATTATATATTTTTTAAATATATAATTATATATAACTATTTAATATATATTAATATATTTTAATAGGCCACAATCTGAATTGATTTTACAAATGCAATGAATTTTTGTTTCACATACCATTTACTGCATATCAATTTTTCTATATGCAGCTCTATAATAAAATAAAACAGATCGTGTTTTACATACATAACATATTGCTGCTAGTTCTTGCCGCAGGTTTTCTGTTTCTTTGCTGAATGGTTTCCTTTCAGGATTCTCACCGTTATCATAAACTGTGAATTTTGTCCCCAAGATATTTGATCTGAAAGAATAAACCATATTTTTACATGGAAAGAATTTAATGATAAAAGAGGGATATAGAGAGAGCTGGTGTAATAATATACTGCTGACACTGACCTCAGTTTGCCAATATAACTCTCTGTATCTCTGGATAAATCAGTTGGGTCGACGGATATCAAATAATTAGAAGTTTTGCATTTTTTTCTTTTTCTGCCGGCCATCAGAAAAACCTGCCCGTCCGAAACGTTAAACAAAAGAAAAAAATGTTTTTAAAGATGCTAAATTAGCTTTATTGCACATTTTAAGTTGCAATTTGTAACTTTTTTGGGTTAAAAATGAACAATTGACTTATTGAGCAAGTACAGATTAGTGTTTAACACGTACTTCTTATCTTACCCTGATTCACAGCAGTAAGTTTATGATAATGATTTATAATTTGAGCTGTCAGGTCTGTTTTCCCAGGAAAGGTCAGTTCAGCTTTATTTGACCTCAGTGTAAGTAAAAAAAAATACTCAAGGTGACCTGTAATTTTATGTTTCAAACAGAGATGGCAGTAGAGAGGCAAAAGTTACAGATTGCAGCTCTAATCTGTGGGCAGACACAAGGCTGTTCCAGATTACCCTCTTCCCATCTTCCTTTTCCATGTGGAGGTAATATGTGGGATAGATTCCCTTCTCCACTCCTCTCCTGTCTCTGGTTATCCGGCACTGAATGGTCACATCTCTTGGAGCAGGACGCATGGCAAACTGTTCCAAATCCTCCACAGATATCGGGGAGGACTGAAAAACACAGACCCAGAGAAAATGTAGAAATATACAACTGAATAAATCCATAACTTTAACATATACTTGTCTTACCTTTCCCATGTCCAAAGAATCACTGTCGGAGGAAGATTTCCTATAGTTAGAATTTAAAGAGGCAAGATTATATGTATTTTTTGCTCCTTTTTTTGCCTTCTTCTGTGGTTTCTTAATCTCCTTCTTGTCTTCCTCTTCTTTCTCCTCTTCATCCTTCTGTTCTTCATCGCTGTCACTAAAGTGACGTCCCACTACGAGACAGAAGGCGGGAATCAAAAACTGATTCTGTTTCAGGGTACGAGTTAACTCAATGTGTCTCCAGCTTTTATTAGGCTACTAATATTACTCGTGTGATTTTAAACAATATTATTTTGCTATGTGTAAATCATTATATGTAATGAATTAATATTAAGTGCATCAATATTACTGAGAGTAAATTAATATGAAGAGACATGTGTCTGTTTACTTCATTTACATTGTAGATGTTGAGATATTGAATATTGAACTGACCTGCTGTCAGTTTTTGTTCTTTGGCTGGCGAGGGAGGGGCGGAGCTTTTCGATTGGTCTTTTCTTTCATCCTCACTCTCTGATTCGATTGGATTGTCCTCATCAATGTTAAACTCAACCACTGAATCACACTGAACTGCTGGAAAAGACCACAAATGTGCCACTTACTGTATCTTACTGTCATGTTATTTCCTATTTATGAATGAGCACTGCAGGAAATGACCTTTAACGTTTGGAGATGTGACTCTGGCACACTTACGAGACTGTTCCTCAGTCTTCCATTCATTTATCTTGTCCTGCCTCTTTATAGATATTCTCTCTCTGTCCTCATTCTCTTCTGCCGTTTTTGATACTTAAAGAATTTGTAATGTCAACACACAACGTACAAAGCCAGACACTTAACACACAGCTGAAAATAACAATTAATACTCACATTTTGTTTGTCCCTTTTTCACACACTTATTCTTGGTTGTCTTTTCATCTGTTTGGCAGTCTGTGTTTTGAATGCATTCAGGACTTGATTGGACGCTGATCTCTAGATCAATTTTCTTGGTGATGATTGGATGAGGCAGGTCTGTTTCTTCTGATGTATCTGCTGTCTTGGATGAAACGTTCAGTTCTCCTAAACTAATCTCCTCCACTGTGTTTTCATAAACCTGCTCCAACTGTGTGTCTGTTAACAAAGGCAGTGTGTTATTTCCTGTAATATGTACTATTTTAAGATCAAGGTATACATGACAAGCAATAACTGCATAAGGTTGCTGAAGTGTTTACTAACCGTTGAGGGAAGTGTTACTTTGAGACTGGCTTATCAACAAAGCTGTATCATCAGATCCAGTTTTCTGTCTGCGTGTCTTGGGACGAATGCCATGATTCGCCGTGACCATCCGGGCATCTGTCCTCTTTCTTTGCTGCTTCTTAATCAGAAGCGAACGCTACAAGAGACGTTAATAAAATAAAAACTACTATCAAATATCCTGCCAAAATCTACAATCTAATCTACAAGTTTAACCTTGTAGATAAACTATTAGTTTAGGTATTTATAACCAAAACATTGTGAAATATTAGTAGGTTAAACATTAAACACCAACATCTAATTTAAATCTATAAATAAACAAAAAATGACTCATTAAACAGGTCTATGTTAACTTCCAAAGATTCACTTAAAATGATTTGTTATGAGCATTTAAATTATAGTTATGCTAATCATATACATGTCATTTGTAACAGAAAAACTAGAAACATTTTTACATAAGGTTCAGATTTTCAGGCAGTGGTAAGCCAATGATTTATTCTGCACCTGATTGTCCAGCTTTTGCTGTCGGATCTCCGAATCCTCCATTTCTTTAGTTAAAGAACAGTTTTACGTTAATACAACACTAACAGACACACAAATAAACTACCATGTTAACACGTGAAGAGGTACTAAACAATTGGTCACACACTTACCAGCCAGACGAAACTCTCAACTCAGCAATCAGATGGTCTCTCTCTCTGTCTCTCTCTCTCTCCATCTGATATCCCCACCTGCATGAACAGATGCTAAAGAAGATTAAAGCGGATAAAGTTCTTACACTCAACACACCAGTGAGACATGATGCACAATTCTCCATCATCACTGACATCAGAAGCTATTTTGTGACTTTTGGAGAGCTGTTTCTCTGAACAAGTGCTATAAAACACTGGAACAGCCCAGAGCATCAGTACTATGAATTATTCTACACAAATTCATAAGATGTGTAATATTTTTTTAATGTGTTTAACACAAGTTGATGTTAAACGTACAATCATAACAGATATACACATCACAATGAATGTTCCATGTTACTAAAGTATTAAAAAGTATAAAAA
>JAZGTK010007370.1:0-19474 GCA_036877625.1 Ambastaia sidthimunki | reverse complement strand
ATATCCACTCGCTGCTCTAAAGTCTTAATTTCAGCCTGTTGTGTGATGTCGTAGTGGATTAATCCCACACAAAGATGAGGTGACTGTGGGGTTGATCTGTCAGATGGACTGTTTCTGCTTCTCTGTGACTGAACGACTATGGGGAGCCAAAGATGTGATGATGTTAAAGTAGGTGTTGTTATCTTGCTCTAGTAATGATACCAAGAGTTCTTATATGTCAAATATCACGGGAGATTTGATTCCTCATGCCATGACCCCTTTTACAGTTTGAGTAACTACATTTTGAACGTCTTGGTATTTTTGTTTACTCTACATAACATTGTAAGTGTAAAAAAAAGAAAATGATTAATAACCTACATAAAAAAATAAAAGTGCGTGATATGACCCTTTAAAGTGTTTTAGAAAGATAAAACGCTGATCAACAACAAAATGATACAAATTGAACATCTGAACATACAAAGCTTATCTACCACAGGTAAAAGGAAGGGAGGCACACACTGTAAAAATAGAAAAGCAGAAACCATAGCAACCCCTCACATGACCGTTTTAGACGGCACTGCTCTACCACACTAACAAACACATAATACACAAGCAGAACCCTTGAGTTACTCACCAGACAGAATGTGATGTTCTGTTTGACACTACACAACTCTTCCTTACATCAACAAAAACATTACACACACTTCATGCCATTAGTCAACATCATTTTGCTATTAGTACTGTTACGTAAACTAGCCTATAACGCGAGTACCTGCAGCAGCGCAATCTGTCTCTGCGCGTCCTGCAGCTCTTGCTCGGCGGTGTTAAGCGAGCGATCCAGGCGGCCTTTCTCTGCAGACAGACGCATGCTGCTCTCCTCTGTCTGCAGCTTCTGACGCTCCACCTGGTACAAAGATCAGCAGAATGAGAAACCAACAGACCAAACGCAAACTCCAGATTTGCATCCACACTCTAGCAAAAGGTTGTTTCCTATTTTTAGTCTTGTTCTTTAACTAGTAGTAGTAACAGCATTTAAATAAGATTTAGTGTAAACAAAACTACACTCTCTTCATCAAAGTTTTTTTTATCAGTGCTATGACCCTGCATCACATTTGAACATCAGGCTCCATTAGACTCCATTAGTTTTGCGATTACCTGTATTTTGTACACAAATTTAATAATTATATAATTGCCATTAACATTTATTTTTCTGTTGTCATTCCCAAAAGCGTCTGTGTATCTTCTAGAAGCCTAAATGGCAGCGTTGTGACAGACAGATGTCACCTTATCCAGAGTGTTTCTCAGTGCGGTTTTGTCTTTCTCCAGGCGGACGGCCTGTCTCTCTGCATCTCTTTTCTCTGTCTCCACTAAGGCCACGGCTCTCTGCAGACTGCGCAGATGCTCCATTGCAGACGCTCTTTCTGTCTGAGCAGACTGAAGACTGCGCTGGGCCTCAGCCAGACTCTCAGACTTTCGCTGCAGATCCTGCATAAGAACAGACTGGCCGTTTTAAAGAGGACTAAAATTAGCCTAAGTCAGACCATTGTAATGCACATTATAAACAAACATCGAACACCTCGTCCTCAGTTTGCTTACTTACCTGCTGTGTGTTGTGTAGCTCTGTCTCTAGTTCAGATCTATGCAGTTGACTCTGACTCAGTTCTGACTGTAGCATCTGTACACGCTCTGTGAGTGCGGCGATATTACGCCTCCCCTCGGACACAGACACTCGGAGCCCATCTGCATGATCCTGAAAAACACTCACAGAAAAACATTTACTCTTTCTGCTGTATGTTCTCTCTTTCTGCCTGTCGGTCTCTCTCCTCACCTGCAACTGTCTGCGTTCATTCTCAGCCTGGCCCAGTGTTTTCTGCAGTGCCGCCAGCCGCCCTTGAGTGGCACTGTGAGCCGCTGTGGCTTCCTGCAGATTTTGGGAGAGGACGAGTGCTCGCTCTTTCTGAAGACTCTCTCCTTCCTGAGCTTTAGACAGTAGGAGAGTCAGTCTGTCCACCTCTCTCTGAAGAGACGAGATGCGCACTTCACCCTCTTTTACCTGACGCAACAATATCACCGATGAGGTACAGACAGCACCATAATATAGCTTGAGTGTGTGAGGTATTGAGAATAATTTGGGGTGAGGTATTGAGAATAATTTGGGGTGAGGTATTGAGAATAATTTGGGGTGAGGTATTGAGAATAATTTGGGGTTGTATTACCTGACATATCGGTGATGTATTACCTGTTTGAGGGAGTTCTCATGTCGATCATTGGTAGACTGGATCTCTGTTTCTCTCTCTGCCAGGCTTAGTCTCAGTCTCTGCAGCTCTCCCTCTAAACTCCGTCTACCTAACTCCACCCGTGTACTATGTCCTTCGGCCACCTCCAAAGCCTCTCGCAGCCGGCGACGCTCCGCCTCTAGCCGTGCCTCCCCAGCACGCATCTTACTGCACTGCTCCTGCAGGGGGCGACAGTTTGTCACTTGGTTTTTGATATAGAGGTGATTTTCACATGAGATATAGATAAGAGATAAGTTATTTTGTTTTTAAGGTGTTATGTGACCTCCAAACGCTTGCGTTCAGTGTCGGCGTTCAGTAAAATTCTCTCCAGCTCTTTGATTCTGTCATTTAAAGCGCGTCTGTCTCTGTCGGTTTTTCGCTGCACCTCCTCCTGCTGATGCAGCAGAGCTTGAGCTGATGACAGTTTGCCATCGACACTGCGCTTATCTGAACACACACAAACAATGAACACGTGTCTGTGCACCTGTGCGAGTGTGTAACGGTGTGTGTGCAAAGTGTGTTACCTTCTTGGCACTCTTGTAGTGTGTTGTGTAGTTGAAGGACACGCTCATGGGCAGAGTCTCTGTCTGCTGTCACCTCCTCTAATTCCCTTTGCAGTGACCCCAGCTGACTTTGGGCCTCATCCTAACACACGTTTACAAAACATGGCCACTTTACTGCAACTGTGTCCTAACCAGGTGCATTTTGATGACGATAAAGGAAAACTTGTTTACTCGTTCTCTCTGCGCCTCTCTGAGCTCCTGCAGGAAGTCTCTCAGGTGGCTGTGTAGCGTTTCGGGGTGGAGCTCGGGTAGGGCGATGGGCAGCGGGGCATCTGTCCTGTCTGGAGATGATGGCCGCAGCACCACTGTGTTTTCAGGACTGAAATTTCCTGCCACATCTAACAGACAGAAATACAAATACTCTTATGAAAAGTGTTTCTATAAATAACTAAATCACTCCGAGGGTCTAAAACATGTCCAGCTATTTTACTCCAAATATGATCCACAATTATACAGTATTCTGCATAAAGTAAGACCATTTTAGAGACTAAGTTTCTTTTCTATTATGACTTCCATTAAAGTTGTTTTCCCCCCATTTTCTCATTACTGTTTTTATACATCATTTTATACATCACAATAGTATTTGTTGTATAATAGAGAGCAATTGCCATGACACAAAATGTATACAATTACATTAATAAGGTAGAATTTTTTTTTCACATTACAGTAATGACGCTTAGGGAAAAATGTGTTTAACTGTCATGTCTATCACAAAAATCGTAGTAATCTTTAATATTGGCTTAATATACTAAAAAAAATGCACCTACAATTTTTTTTTATTTTAAGTGGAATATGAGGGTTTTTTTTGGCCTTAAAAGAGTTTTAAACTGAATGCTGCCTTGTGACCTTTGGATGGTGACAGCGAGCAGTGCAGAGGAGACACACTCCTGTGTCGAGACAGAGAGGTGCGAGAGGAAGGACAGGAGCCTGCTGGACTCCGCCCTCTGCTGCTGCTCCGCCCCCCAGTCCCGATGCCCAGTGTACGTGTGAGCGCTGACTGCAGACCGCACAGCCTGAATTCCAAGTCTCTGCGGCCCGCCTCCGCACGCGATAACTCCGCCTCTGTGGCGGCCAGGCGACCCTGTGCCTCACTCAGCTGCAGCTGCATCTGCACAGACGCATCAGAGGCTGTTTGCACGCGCGTGGCAAGATTACGAGCCTCATCCTGAAGCTTCTTCTCACAGACGCGAGCTTCCTGCAGATGAGACGTCAGCTCTCGTTCGCGACTCCGCCAGCATGACTCGCTCTCACTTAGACGCCTCTGCAGAGAACACAGCTGGAAAAAGAGACAGAGACTCCATTTATACATAGTATTGATGAAGTGAAGTGTACATGCCCACAAGACAGTTGAGTGAGATAACAATCTAATCACTCATACCAATTCAGGAGTAAATGCATATGGACGTTCAGGCCACATACGCAAACAAAACTAAAAAAGCATACAGGAGTTTCAGAGCATGTACACATGAGCAAACAATCACATTTGTGGGCAGTCAGAAACGTGACATCACCTCCTTTTGAAGAGAAATCCTGGTAGTTTCTGCGTCAGTGAGTTTCTGCTTAAGGGAGAGCAGTTCTTGCGCTCTCCCCTCGTCTTTCTGCTCTTCCACAGACAGACGCGTCTGCAACTCGGTCACCTGCTTTCCTGTCTGCTCTCGCTCTGCATCCAGAATTTTCACCTGACAACAGAACAGAGCCAAACCTGCATCCAAGTGAACCCGCACATCTGTATTCTCAACAACCCTGCTGTCTATTTTTTCTGGCTGACCTGTCTGCGCAGTTCCTGCAGCTCTCTGCGTGCCTCTAGTCTGGATCTCTCCACTTCACGCAGACAGCTGCGCAGATCTAAAACCTCCTTCTGTGCAGAGGCCAAATTCTCTTCCAGCAGGGAGAGTTTCTGCTCTTTCTCCTCACACACACGCTTCACACTGCACAGACAGACCAGTGTAATGTAATGCATTATATATTGTGAAGTATAAGCAAGTGAATTAGTATGCAGGAAGCATTAGATTGTCACCTTATTCTCTCGCTCTCGGACACTCTCAGGGCTTCCCTCAGCTGTCCATTTGATTGGCCTAAAGCGTCCTTCTCTTTGGTTACATCACTAACGGCCCGACGTAGCTCCACCCCATCACGTCTATGCCCCTCCCCTACATCCCGTATTTGGCACAAACGTTTATCCATCTCCAAAAGTTCTCGCTTTGCTGTGTCCTTACCCTCCTCACTGGCTGACAGCAGCAAGCGACATTCTTCAAGCTAGAGACACAAATCTCTTTAAAAGTTTAATATGTAATCAAAACAACATTTGCATCTGATATAAATTGAAGTGTTGTTTTTATCTGCAAACCTCTCTGAGTGCTGTGTCTGCTCGCGTCTGGTGGTCTGCACAGCTCTCTTGCAGTCTGCGCAGCTCACGGCTGTGTAAACTCACTGTGTCCTGAAGATGACTGCGCAGTTCCTGCAGCTCCACGTTTAGAGTTGTGACTGCAGCCTGGAGAAAAATTTAATAAAACCTCAATTTATTACACATCATGATCATTCGATATAGACTGTCTACAATAAAAATGAGTTAGAAAACAAAACGGCAGCGTTTCTGTTACAACCAGCAAAGCTGTGGCCATAAACTCTTCTGCTGTGTAGCATGTCCTCACCCGCTCCTGGTCTTTGAGGAGCACCATCTCTCGCTTCAATCTCTCCAGCTCCAGTGCTGCAGTGCTCAGCTCTGCTTGTAGGGAGCAAACTTTCTCAGACAGAACCGCCTTCTCAGCCTCCTTCATGGACAGTGCCTGCACACACCATCAGACGGGTTATAACACAAACAACAGCAGAGTGTTGAACCACACGTGTGCTTCTTGTAAGCATTTCACCTGCTGTTTGTCGGTTTCCGCCTGTAGCAGACGCTGGTCTCTGTCGCGCTGCAGGGAACAAAGCTCCTCCTGAAGTTCATCTCGTTCTTTCCCCAGTCTGTTCATCTGCTCCTCCAGCTGTTCTCGTACCTGTCGCAGCATCACCTGGTGTTCAGCCTCCAGACTGCAGTGCAGTGCCTCCTGTTCCAGTCACGAATCAACACAGAGAACTTAAGAATTATTCACTGGGCTTCATTTATTTTTAACATCAGATTCACTAAAGGCATTATGTTTTGATGTGCCCAGTTTAATATTGTATATAATGAAGATGTGCAGCTCTGACCTTCTGAACGGTCAGTCTCTCCAGCTCCTCCTGGTGGTCAGAGAGAGCAGAGCGCAGAGATAGCTGTGCTTCTTGTTGAAGGGCTGCGAGTGCGTCTCTCAGTGTTTCTTTCTCTCTTTCATTCTGAGACAGAACTGTCTCTCTCTCAGCACGCAAAAGCTTCAACTCAGCTGAACAAACAAACAACTGCAGATAAACTAAACCTCTGAATTAGGCAGAACTGTGATCAGTACTTATTTTAAAATCTCTCCTCATTCAATTCTACAGTCTGAATCTAGGCCTCTCTTAGGCAACTGTGTTTCACGTACCTTTCTCTTACATATATGTTTGTCTACAAATCATCTTTCTTTCATGTTCCGGTCTCTCTCGCGTGTATCTGTCCCTCTCTCGTGTACCCGTCTCTCTCGTTGCCATCTTAAAACACACCTGTTTCACAGACACCTGACTAATCCCTAATGATAAATGTTCCTTCTTATATAAAAAACTTCTGTTTATCCTGGCCATTCTGATTTTCACTTGTAAATGTAGCCTTGTAGACTTGGCTTGTTGGTTCTTAGGACAACATTTTCAATGCTCTCTCTCTTTGTAAGTCACACTTTGGATATAAGTGTCTGCTAAGCGAATAACTGTAAATGTCTCTCTCGTGTACCCGTCTCATGTGTACCCCCCTCTCTCATGTACCTGTCATGCTGTCATTTCGCAGACGCAGATGTTGGTTCTCCGACTCCAGATGTTCACAGCGTGACTCCATCTGATTTATCTGTTGCTGCACCTCAAACAGACTTGTCTCCAGAGCCTCCCTCTCTGACCTACACACACACACACACACAGTTGAACACATTCACACACCCTCATAAGACTGCAATGAATGTCAAAGCAATTCACGTTAGATAAAGCTGCGGCACCTTAAAGCACTGATCTCTTCTGTGAGCGAGGCATTTTCTCTCTCTGATGCTGTCAGCTGAACCAACAGCCCCGCCCTCTCGCGTGCTAGCTCCACCCGGCCACGCCCTGCTTCCTCAAGGGCTGAGCTCTGCCGGTCCCCTTCACCTCTGACAGTGCCAAGCTCCGCCTCTAAACTGCTCACCTCACCAACCAGCTGTTTGATTGACAGTAGCACATCAGAAAAGTTTCTGAGACAGGGAGACAGACAGATCTAGAAAAAGGTTAACCTGTGTCATTTTCTCCTGTAATTTGGATCTGTCTGCCCTCAGAGACTGAAGCTTCTCCTCCAGCCCCACCCTTGCCAGCTCAGACTCCTGCAGTGATTGGTGTAGAGTTAAACGAACAGAATCCAGCTCCAGTCTGTCCTGCTCGGAGCGGACAAGCTCATCTCTGATGGTCAGCTTGTCTTGCTCTGCTTCTCTTCGCTGAAACAGTAACACACTCTTCTCCTCTTCCAGCTGTTAACATTAACACAGAAATGAGCTAAATGTGACGAAACCTCCCAGAACAACTCGGATGTATTTTAAATGATATATTTTATAGTATAGCATGTATATGGTGTGTGTTCATTAGTTACATTTACATTTATTCATTTGGCAGATGCTTTTATCCAAAGCGACTTACAGTGAATTCAAGGTATACATTTATCAGTACTTGTGTTCCCTGGGATCGGACCCACAACGTTTGCGCTGCTAACACAATGCTCCACCAGTTGAGCTATAGGAACTAGTTCAACCAGGTAAACCTCATTAGTTCACGTTTCAAACCTCATTAGTTGAGGTTTACCTGTATGATGAGGCTGTTGAGGTTGGATTTATCCTGTGCGAGACTCTCGTTCATGTTGCTCATCTTAGCGAGTGAATCTCTGAGTGACGATTCTTCAGACTGAAGCTTACTGACCAACAGACAGAGCTCAGCACGACTGGCCTCACACTGCATACACACATACACAGTGAATTGAACACACCTCAGTATATGACATGAAGTATTCACAGGACAGAGGTCGTTTCAAACCTTAGTGAAATGTCCCACTGGCTATATTGTTGGGTAATTCACTAAACTTGGTAACGGAGCCCAAGAATGATTCTGACCTTGTTCAGTACATCTGTCAGCTGTCTCTTCTCAGTCTCCATCAGCTGCCTCTCTATCGCCCCCTGCTGGAGAGACTCTCTCACTGCAGCCAGTTCACCTCGTAGAGCAGAAGTGCGGATGTCAGCCTCCTCCCTCAGCTGCTGACTGACACACACACCGAACATACATGAGAAATACATCAAACCACATCAGATTAAAAACATTGATAACACGCACATTAAAAATGCATTAAATACTCTTGCTTGTGATTCCAAAAACAATGTAAGTGTATACCAGTTGTAACTCCAAGAAGTAAATGAGAGACAATCAGCTACATTATTGCACAATCACATGGAGAGGATCCTTATTTTGTGTCAGACTTACATTCTGTCGGTCTCTGCTCTGGCTCGGTCTCTCTCCAGCACGGTGGCGTCTTTCTCTTCTCTCTCACGGTCTCGCTCTCTCTGCGCAGACGTCACGGCCAGCTGCAGCTTCTCACACTCCAGCTGCAGCAGCTGCATCTGCGTCTGCGCCACTTGCGCTGCTTTATCCACACCGTCTTTCATACTGAGAGAGAGCGAAAGAAGAAAGAGAGAGAAAAGTTCAGTTACTGAACCCGAACTCGTGTGATTGGTTGAGTTAGGTGTGAGCTCACCTGCTGAGCATGTCTCTCTCCTTTCGGAACTTGTCTCTTTCTCTCACAGCAAACTCTCTCTCTCTTTGGGCCTCTTCTTTCTCTCCCTGAAGCGCCTGCACGTGTAGCTCTGCCTCCCGTCGACCGGACTCTGCCTCTCCCAGCTGTCTGCGCAGCTGCTGAACTGATGACTGCGCAGTCTGCAGACGTTCTCGCAGTTCCTGCACACACGTATGAGATAAATGAGTGTCCAGTTTCACTTCACAAATGTGAGTGAGTTCATCTGTGTGTCTGTACCTGTAGCTGGAGCTGTCTGTTGGTCACAGCTGAGCACAGGGCAGACAGACAGGTGTCGGGGATGATGTGCGGCGATGATGAGGAGTGGCTGGGTGATGAAGAATGCAGCAGAGGCAGCACAACCTCTTCAAAGTTTCCGTCAAGAGGGTCAGAGTCAGAGAACAGCAGCTACGACACACATCACAGATCGCCTGTGAGTTCCTACGTTTACATGGGTAACGATACTATATTAACCCCATTAAGACAACACTGTTAAGAAACTACCATGTAAACAGTGATTTCTGATTGCCTTCATCCAACTAAAGTCAAACCCGAAATGAGCACAAACTGAATGAAGCTGGAGTATTTCTATTTATTACATTATAGACGTGTGTTTAGCTAACTGACACTGCTAATGTAGTTTTCACTGCATTTTGCAAAATGAACGTCCTGTTGCACATATAGCACAACAACTTGAATCTTTCGTGAAATTAAACACCCAAAACTGTATATGTTACCATAACAAAGACGACCTGTATTTTGATACGTAAAATTCTGGAGGGAATGTTGCACGACGGGAATGTACTGACGTATGTCAAGAATCCATTTTTGTTTAATAACATGTAAAAAGGGGACCATGAAAGGAATATTCTAAATAGCATCTCATGTAGACACCTTAATCAGAATATTGTCTTATTCAGAATAATAATTAGATTACTGCTGTCCATGTAAACAGAGTTGTGTGTGTTTTACCTGCGTGATGTCTCTGAGCGTGTTCTGCAGCAATGCTGTGTGTGTCTTCAGAAGATGAGCTTCAGATTCCTCATGACTGCTCTGATCCTGACAACACACACACATTCAGTGATAACAGTGACTGCTTCCACATCAAGTGATCGTGGACCGGGTCTGACAATCTTTTTTCTGAAAATCACAAACTCTGAATGGACTGACTGACAATGTGCTGAAGTGGGCAGCTGTGATGTGGACCAGACTGACTACACTAAACTACAACAGATGTTGGGTGTGTGTGTGTACCTGTAGTTTGCTGCTGAGAGTTGTGATTTCCTGTTCTTTGTCCTGTAAACGAGCTCTAAGACGCTCCACCTCCCTCACTGCATCTGACAGACTGTAGCACACACACACCAGATCAGTGTAAACTTTATTTCCAGTGATGACACTCTTATCACTAACAGCACCGTAACACACACACAGACCGTATGTTAAGCTCGGCTCTGTCTGAATCCCTCTTGGTCTGTAATGACATCATCTCAGTCACTGTCTCTCTCAGCTGCTGCTCCAGTTGCAGTCTCAGGCTCGTCTCTCTTTCCAGAACCAGCGCGGACCCGTCCTCATGACTGCGCAGCGCTGCACACACGCTCACACACTGCAGCTGCACACTCTGACCCGCTCTTGCAAGCTCATTGCGCATATCCGACAGGTCCCTGACGGACAGACAGAGTTTTTTTACACTTGCTTCAGTCGGGATGTTTATATGAATGCAGTGTCGCAGTCAGACCTCTCTGTGTTACTCTTGAGATCACACACGTGTCTGCGGAAGCCCACCACCTGCCTCCAGAGTGCCAGCAAACGACTGTGCTCACTACTGAAGTAACTGTGGAAAGACTGAATAAACGCATTCATTTAAAAGAACCAGCCATGAGTGATACCGCTACACTGTATAATTTACTGTACTTTCAAAGAATATATCGTGAATCAAGTTTGTAATCCTTAGGCAGATAGATTTATAAAACAAGAAAGGCCAGGATATTCTTATGTCATTGTCTGATACAACAGGAAGGCAAGTAAATGCCAGATTTTCCATTAAACTACCAGAATTTCACAGTCACAGAGGTCACAGTGACATGGACCACACTCACCTCCTCCTCTTTCCTCCAATCAGACTCTCTCTGCTCAAGCTCTTCCCTCGCTTTGGTCCAATCAGCAGTGAGTCTGCGGATGTCCTGACTGAGTGCCTCATTGGCCAGTCCGGCCTGTTCCAGCTGCTCTCGCAGCATAGCGTTGACTGCAGACAGACCGCTGCTCCTGCGCACACGCAGACGCACATCATTCGCTCACGATATGCCACCGCAGGTTGAGTGCAACCACAACCAGAGAGATCATGATGAAGGTGGTATTTAATCAAACCTCTGCTGTTCCTCCTCCAGGCGGATGAGGACGCTCTCTAAATCACTGCTGGCTTCATCCTCATCTCTGCGGTGACCATTGCTGGTAAAATCACAGCAACCCTATAGCAAAACAAATAATTAGTCAAACCTCACACACTACAGAACAAGAAAACGGAGAAGTAAAGAAGAACAATGTATTGATATCAAGAATCACAATGCATGTAAAGTATATGACTTCACTGTTTATCCTTGCGTTTGATGTCAAGTAAACTGAAGGTGATAAAGTATGGTGAGGTGTGGTACTGACGTTAAGTTTGTGTTTCTCCAGTTCAGTGGATTTCTCCAGCAACGCCTGTTCAAGATCTCCACACTTCTTCTTATACTGCAGAACCTGCGCACACACAAACATGCAAGTATATTATTAATCAAATGTCTTTTCATAGAATTAAAACTTTACATTGTGTGTATTACATATGTGTATGTTGGGCTGTCGCGATGACCGCAATATTGTAATACCGCGCTATTGACAAGCCAACCGCCGTGTACGACTGCCCCCTTTTAGATGAATAAATGTTCGTTGAAGAGAACAGGCGTAGTCTAACAAATTTTAATTTGTTTATTAGTTACAGAAAAAAAAGAAAGACTGCGTAGTCTCGCAGTCTGTGAATTATGGCACAGCTAAATAATAAATTCTGTAACGTATGTATAGATAAGCAGAGGAGCCCAAAATATGAACGCACACGCTTTTTAAAATATTCAGAGTTCCTTTTCTCATAATTGTAGTGAGAAATAGTTTTGTATAATGCAAACGCTATTTAATTTGTGTTCTCGCGTTCATAATCATTACTTTGGCCGGTGTCATGCAGATCGATTAAAGCGTGTGCTTAATTTAAATTCTAAAAGCTTATTATGGTTTTGTATTTCTCTGTAAGGTACAACAATGTTAGCAATGCTTAATTTTTTTTCCTCATTCCTGAAACTCAGACCTAACTAATACCCTCTTCTCCCAGTACATATTTTAGTAATTCAATTATTATCATACATGTATCATAAATGGACTAATGGTTTAAATCACAACCTCCGCTACAGCGTCCATCTAAGACGAGCAGAGAAGGAGCTCACATGCTACATACAGGAGGAGCCCCAGAGCTGCTTTCTAACATTGCTCGCAGATACATGTGTATTTGTGCAACGAGCACACAATCGTATTGACCTGTGTGTGTGTGTGTGTAATTGTGTGTGTTGTACCTTGGCCTGTAGCTTCTGCACGAGTTGTGCTTGCCTCTGCTGCCCCTCCTGATACGCGGTGAGTTTGCGTTTATATGCCGCCTGCTCCTCATCCAAGCGCCTGCGCAGATCTACGTTCTGCTGCGCAAGACTGGGAGACTCGGGTGAGTCCATTACCCTGTCACCCCCCTCCAAACGCAGTGCCTGCTCCAACTGCGCAAATATACGCAAACAAAGTTAAAGAAAAATACATTATAAAAGTCAAACATTGCTACTTTCTGAACAAACCCCTAATAAACTACAGAACTAAACCCGTCCTGCACTGCCTGCGTTATAGACATGATTAATGATTACTCAAATCAGGCTGTTGTTGAGGTGAGGTGTGCTAGTACTAGTTTAAGTAAGCAGAAAAAAAACATCAACCTATACTGATGGAGAAACTCTGAAACGGGAGTTTTGCCAGTAACCAACCATATAGCATTGCAACCATCCACAATAACCTACAAACCTTAAAACACTGAGGACACCTTAGCAACTGCATAGCACTGCCCTGGCAACCACTCACAACACATGAGATGATGACTTTTAAATCCTAACTATATATAGCATTCACATTTTCTTCAGAAAGAGTCGAAAACTAACTATTTTCAGTTTTGTTTCAAAGCTTCAGTATAAAGAAAACTATCAACTGAAGGAAATACAGAAACTGTCACAGACGATTCAGTGATGATCTCAGGACCCATGTGAGCTGTCCTGTGATATGCCTGTAAGAATATCAACAATAGAACTGTTTCCTCTTCTGTGAATTAAACACACACACACAATGAGGGGTAGTTATAACCCCTCAATCACAGAGCGTGTTTACAGTCACCATGGCAACATGCCACTTCACTTCATTCCACTCCCCGTTACCACAGAGACGAATCAACCTCAATGTGACAGACAAAAGAGAACCCAGAAAGAGAATATGTTCAACACACCTCGCACACTAAATATTTCACTGATTATAAATCAGTGTGTTCTAACAGTTCCCCGAAAACCTTTTCAGTGATTCTGTAATAAACCAAATGCTTATTGAGTGAGTTCTACAACACTTTATAAATGATGATTTACAGACCAGTGTTTTCTGCGCTCCAGGACACGGATGTTTTTCTAAAGAACTAATCACGCTGCACAACCTTCTGTCATATCTTTACTGTTTTAATTTGTCTGTGATTTTCTCACCCTCTCACTGATGGCACTGTATTTGATGGCCAGTTCGTCTCGCTCTGCTCGACTGTGGGCCAGAAGATCCTCTAAACGACTCAGTTCTGACTGCAGAACCTGATTCTCCTCCTGAAGTGAAAGAACTGATGACATACCTGCAGCGGAGACAAAAGATTTCTCGGTCCCTTCATCTCTGGAGTGATGGTGTGTTTCTATGAGAACAGGTGTGTGTGTAAGTATAGTTCAGTCTCACTGTTGTCACTGAGGTTTCTGAAGACAATCTCTCGCACACGGGCTGGTAAACAGGTCGCTGGTTCATCTGGAGAAGATCCTTGAACCGTCAGCCACTTCTCCTCAGACAGAACACTCTCCTCCAACCTCTGACAAACACACAACACACATCTCAACACCCCTCAAACGTCACACAATATTATTAAACACACACACACTATGGATGTAAATATGAGGTGTGTAAGTTGCTGTAGGCAAGTGTGTCTGTGTCTCAGATGTAAGTCAGAAGATCTGAAGATGTGTGCGTGTCTGTAACAGATGGTCTCAGTGGAGATCTGTTGTATATTTAGATCAGATCAGAACAAACACCTGCTGAGTCTGTACACGCACACACAAACACCTAATGAAACTCAATGTAATAAAACTAATTAACTAAAACAAGCCAAACTAAATTAATGGACACATTTACAAGCTTTGATTGATGTGGGTCCATCAGATAAATTAAATCAACTAAACCGAATTTAAGTTCACCTGAATGACCGCCTCCAGTCTGGACTCGCTCGGGTTTTCACCAGCGCTCATAATTCCGTTCAGATATCAAAACAACTTAAAAGCCAGATGCGAATGCGAATCCTTGACCAGACTAAACCCGATAAAACAGAAAGACACGAACCCGTTCAAGCGAATCCATTATAACCCCGAATAATAATCCTGTTATAGCGAACCATGCCGAACAGCCCCCCAGCACACAGACAACAGAGAGAGAGAGAGAGAGAGAGAGAGAGTTGGGGGTAATGTGGTTGAATGAGATTTGCAAAACAGATTGAACGGAGAAATAGCAAAAACATGAACTTTGCAGTGCTGGTGTGTGTATTATGAATCTATTATAAATCTAATTTTGGTAGTATAATAATTTATATTGTAACCGTTTAACATGTTTACTGTATTAACTGTACTAATCACCATGACAACAACAACAGTAGAAATCAAACGTCAATGAAATGGTGAACAATAAATAATTAATGCCTCAACAGCCATCGAGTTCGATCTTTAATGTCAGTTTACAGTTTTCGCGATTCATTATATCTGTGATTGATTAATTTTATATGGTTCTGTGTATAACGCGGAACAAATCGGTTGTGAATGCGGTTCACGTGCGCCTCGTGTGGAGGGTCTCAGGAACTGCAGCATCAATCTTTTCACGGGAACTATGAACGTCCCCGTTTCCCCTTTTACTGCAGGAAATCAAACTCGCTCGTTAGAAAAATATAACATTGGTATGAATTCCGTTATTGTAAAATTGGGTTTTAAGGTCGGCAGAAAACAGGTTTACCACATACACACCGATGATACTGACCAACGATGCTTGACTTTAGTGTTACTTGTGTGTCTGACTAAGTTTGTTGTTGTGTGCACGCGCATGTGCATGTAAACACGCAATAAAAGATTTAAAACGCCAGCCAATCAATAAGATAAGACATCTGAATATAATCCTGATGATAAACTCAGTGAACGATCAAATTATTCATATTTCACTCGTTCGTCACATCCTATTTCATTCATACACAAATCACGCAAACAAGCTGCGACTTACTGAGAAAACCGAGTTTAATCCAAAATCTACAATAAAGTCCGAATGAAAGTGTTTCTGTTCTGATGGTGCGTGTGTGTTGATTAAAGAGATTCATTCTGAACTCTTTCCGGGGTCACAACCACTTCCCGGACATATAAAAGACCCGAAAAGACTCAAATCACTGTATTCAGTTCTGAATCATTGGCTTTAATAGACCATAACCTGCAGCTCATTATATTCATGTAATCAGCCGATCACACACACAGAGAAGGTCATGCTGTAGTTCTGATCGTGTGTAAAGTGACACAAATATGAAAATAAAAACCTAAATATACACGCAATACAACCTGTCCAATCCATTCATACATGTTTATATTTAATAAATAAAAACAGGGTGATGATCAGACATGTATATTAAACTCAAAACTCACCTGACTAATCAGATCTCTCTACACCCCTGAAACTACAACACAACCATGGAAACCATCTGCAACACACACGTTTGCATAGTTACAGTATGTTCACGGGGCTTTCAGTATGTATCACGGGGACTTCTGATTCTATAAAGTTAATTATAATGACTACAGACTAACCCAAACCCCACCATAAGATAGTTTAACCATTTAGGACATCACCTAAGAATTGCTTCAATTCTATGCACAACTGCAGATAAATACACGTAGTAAATAGTAATGACAAGCTTGTATTTCAGGAAGATTTATTTTCTTATAAAATTATACATTCTACAGGTGTTTTATAAAGGCACTTGAAGGAAAGATTCAAATTTTAATTAAACAAAATCACCAGGAAAAGCCACCTAATTATTGTCTGGTGTTAGTTGTATATAATTGATTATATATTTGTAGCGGTGAAAATTCATCTGCTTAAACAAATAAAAAAAGCTGGTAAAATCCTAATTTTAAAAGAAAATCTTATAACAAACATTAAATACATGTCAGTAATAAATCTCTTATATATCAAAAATGCTTAATGGTAGTGAAGTAAATGTCTAAAGATCAAAAGCTCAAATCAAAATAACACAAAAAGATTTACAACACAACAATTTACCATGAACATTTACCAGGTGACAACCTGACTGAGATTATTATTTATAACATAAACAGCATAAAAACAATATCTGAGGCCAAGTAGGCAGAAAATGTGTGTATAACTGATGAGAAAGTTGTTTTAAATGCAACACATGCTGGAATTCAGCAGATATCAGCTTTAGAGACTCAAACATCCTGCAGCCGCTTGTGATAGCACAGAAAACAGTGTCTGTGTCATCACAGATTATGTCACACATGATCACGGCTCCTCGTGTTCCCTTTATAAACACCATCAGATGGTTAGAACTGCACCCATCCAGACTGGGCCGAGTCCTGAGTCGATCTGTGAAACACACAAGCAATTAAGAGAGTGAGTGAATGAGAGAGACAGATTAGACGGTTTATACTGACCCAGGGGCTGCAGCTGTAAAATCACCCCAATGGTCCTGAGAGGGAGGTGCACTGATTGGGGCGAAGTCTCCAAAGTCCAACAGCATCCCTTAAAGGAGATAGTATTGGTATTAGTCATGGCTTCACCAACAGACCCCCAAAACATGGTTCAGAATTAAACACTAGCATACTACTTACTTCACTTAACATACTGTGTATGGTAGATTAGTGTGAAACCTATTCTGAACCCAGCCCACGTCAGCTGCTTCTGTCACTGTTGTTTTAGCAGTTTCCGCCATCATACCGACACGCCACGGCACTTCCGCTTCTGCATACAGAACAGAATAAAAGTCCCGTCATCCCAAACATCCGCATAAAACACGAGCACTCATTCATTCTCATAATTCAAACATTATCCACATTAATAAATGATGCATGACAAACAGTTCTGCGTTTCTGACACCACACGACATCACTGTGTTTATTTCCACATCACACACATATATGATAATCATTCTGTACTATATTGCATATAGAAATACTACGGGTTTAATAGTAAAACCGCGATTTTCTAAGTAAGCCAGAGGGCCCTCGTCGCGAATGCACCTCTCCTTGCGGGCGCGTTCTGAGACTCGGGTCCTGTGTGCGTGCGCGCTGCCGATCAGAGGGAAGATGGCGGATGTTTGGAGTGTGGGGATTCATGCGAGAAGCTGATAAAGAGAAGCACAAACAACAGCAGAAACACAATAAAAGAACGGACCACACACAGGGAAATAAGGAGAGGTAAATACACAAGCGCCTGCCTCACTGCACATAATAAATAAACATCTTCACATGTGATGAAGCGGCTGTTAACGGACAGCTAATGAACCAGCAACCGAAACCACATTTACTGGAATTACATAAAAATGTGCTCACATAATTCAATCTACCAGTACATTTCTGTTTGATCTGGCGAAACGATGCGGTAATATAAACTTTAATAAACTGCAGTCATTTCTAATATAGGAGATGATACAACGCTATTCAGCCCGATTGAAAGTAATATTTCAATCAGACTGTGTGTGTCTGTTCGACAACACGACTCTTTACACACGTTAGATGGAGATTTGACATGTTTTGTGTGTTGTGATGTTTTTATGTGGTTGATGACACCTGATCTTGTGATCGGTTTCCTGTGATGTTTTATGTGTTTGATCCAAAAGAACTCTTCAGTACTGCACCCTCCTCTGATACGTTATATTATCAACATTACACTTTGAGTTAGAAGTTAACACGAATTTGAGAATGTTTCAGTATTTAATATGTTGCTCTTTTGCGTTCATGGCAACATAACCTCAGGTTGCATTAAAAAAAACTGAAAACTTATTTTAGGTTTAAATGAAAGTGGTTGAATGTGGTCTCAGACTTTGGGCCTGACTGTATGTGTTTTATATGTGTTCTTTCATGTAAATTGATGTTTATCCTTAGATCCACAGAAAGACAACATCATGTCTCGCTGCTCAGATGCTGAAGACAGCTGCTTTGTTGCCATGGATACAGAGGAGGTGCAGACGGTGGACGTGAAGAAGGAAGATGCAGACAGACCAGCGGCAAGCAGTCACAGCATGAAAGAGCTGCCCGAGGAGGTACTGGAGTATATCCTGTCCTTCCTGTCTCCATACCAGGAGCACAAGACCGCCGCCCTGGTGTGCAAACAGTGGTATCGCCTCATCAAAGGTCAGTGTGCTATCAAGTCAAGTTTGTTGTCATTTGAATGTTATGAAAGTTGGACAGTGCAGAATAAGTTACATACAGGCACATATGTATGTCTACATGTATATATAAATATAAACGTGTCAGGAGGTAAATTTAAACTGTGACCCTGTTTACACCCGGTTTCTGTTTTAGGTGATCCGATCACAGGTGGTTAGTTAAGGCAGATTTCTGTTTATCCTGGTTTCAACATGAGTCTCCTCTAATTAGTTGAGATTGTGGTGTGAGTGTGTTGAGATTTTTACACTGAGCTGTAAGTTGTTTAACACTAGGGCATAAATTCACCCCCACCTTTAAAGAGTGTCTATGTGTCTGTATGTTTGTGTCTCAGGTGTGGCACATCAATGTTACCACGGTTTCCTGCGGGCTGTTCAGGACGGTAACATCCAATGGGAGAGCCGCACGTATCCTTATCCTGGAACACCAATAACACAACGATTCTCACATAGTCAGTACACACACACACACACAACGATTCTCACACAATTTGTACACGCACACACACAGAGCGATTTTCACACAAGTGAAATCAATTAGTACACACACACGCAACATGGTTCTCAGAGTCAGTACACTAAAAACAGTCAAGATTGCTACACAAAATGACACCCCTCACTGCAGGGATGAACAGCAGGAGTCTGTGGGGCGAATGTACGTGAGGGTTTAAATGTTTAAAAGCACTTCAGTTTAAATGTATCATTTCAAAAGCATCATTTTACTTCTGTTCTAGTGATGTCATTCCTGTGGGTGGAGATGATGTAAGCTGCTTTAAAACACGTCACGTCACATATGTGCATGTTACTTTACATGGTCAGGACAGAAGTTTAATATACTGTATAATCACAGACACACTTATTAAGTGATTTGATCACACTAGTCCCACATTGACATAATTCTTTCAAGTGTTGTGATGACTTTGTGATCAGTGTATGTTTTAATGTTAAATCTTGTACACTAGGTTACTGTGCAGTGCTGTTTGAGTTT